>CAJDSM010043053.1:5444-18289 GCA_903981925.1 Ostrea lurida | reverse complement strand
CTCTCTGTCGAGGTTGCAACATTTGCAATTCCGAAACAGGCTACACATCATCTCATTGATGTATGGTGGCGTTTCAACAGCCTTAGTTACCTGATATTATTTTCGATGATATCATTCGGGATTGACGAAGCATACCCTTTTTGATTGATGGCATATATGGCACGCTCAGCATGATCCACGGATTCATCTCCTACCTTGTAATGTGGGAACAGGATCTGCCACCCACGAGATATTGTATATGATTGCTTCTCCTTGGAACAATTCCCAAGCATGATGGTCTGGATATAAACTTTATACTCGACGATGAAAGGTCATCGAATTGTGAGCGAATGCAGGGGGGCTATTCTAGAAGAAACTATTCACGACATGAAGATGTCTTGAGCATTCCAGCTGGGCCTTCGACTTATGTGTATTTTTCCCCACGAAGCGGTTGCACAAAGTGACTCTATTGCGAGGCATTCCAGTCCTGCAAGATTCTGAAGTTGTAAGGTCAACTGTGGACCGCATAGGGAACAAATGTTCATTGATAGAATGAAGCTTGTAATTCAAGTTTCGAGGCGGAGTATGAGCAGGGTTTATTGATTCTACCAATGTCCTTGGTTAGAAGAAAGGTGTCTTTTGGTCAATAAAATTTGAAGTCACTGTGTTGGATGATATGGGACCGCCCACCAACCGAGACGTATACCAACTTGCTAGACAGATTATTTAAGCTAGAAACTAGAACTTCGGTTTTGTCTATAATTCCTTTATACTCTCGGCATGTTGTAATGTCTGGACTTAGTGTCCTGTATTATTAATTTTGTTGTACATCAGTTTTTAGGGAGGTTTTAGAGTATTGTGAATGCTTCGACCTGATTCAAGGTAGTCTTTCGAGTTACATTGACTTATATTTATTATTGAGACATGCTTCTTGTGCTATACCCGAACGGTACCCTTATTTGTTGACATGACTTTTATATTGATCCATAAGTTATTTATTGTTCATACCTCGTGTATTTTATCATTAACTTATATTAACACCGTTATTACTTTGTCTGCGAGGCTGTTACTAAGGCGGGTTAATTCGATAATTAGGTCGGGATCGGAAGTCGAGGTCGGATGCCAATTACATTACGTATATTTCGGGTGTTATTGTTGGGCATTTGAGCACCCGAGGTAGTTCGGGCAGTAGACTATAAGCGGTGATCAGCGATATTAGCCAGTTACGTGCGAGCTGAGGAGTAACACCCTGCGTAGCGAAGCGGTAGACACAAATTAGTTAACCCGGTATTTTGAGTATCGTTGACTAGTATACTGGTGATTGGGTGATTTTGCAATTTAATATTTCATTCTGTTGCTATAGAAAGATGGGATATCCGGACCGTACTTGCATGGGACAGGTGCTTAGTGGATGCATACCTGTCCGGATAGAGACTAGATTCACCACTAAATTGGATACATGCTTAAGGATAGATAATCCTATACATTTTTTATTTCTTTTTTTTTTTTATCTGTATATATTGCTCATTTTTTCACATCATTATTTTTTCTTATATCGAATTTCCATGCTTTACACCACTCATTTTACCTAATTCTAGTCTGAGAGCCTATCCAAATCACGGACCATCACGTTTACACGTCGCTTTATTTCAATTTTGAACGTAGGACCGTGGGGGCGGATTAGAATTAGGTCCCAGTCTCCCTTCGCGTGTGAAGAGGCGACTGAATGGCGTATTCGGATGAGCGGCAAACCGAGTCCCGTGTCCCGCAGTGTGGCCGATAAAGATCCCTCCCTGCTCACAATGCTGAGTGCGAGAATGGCCTACATTTGTAGCCCTACCGGCCAATGGTGACTATTCCATATGAGGGAATATTCTCGGTCGGGACGTAAAACAGTACATATCAATCCACATCATCATTTACGGTAAGATATGTGATAAATGTCCGCAATCACATGTCCTTTCGAGTTCAAAAATCTACATTACGTACAACCACAACAAAAAATGAATTTGTACAACAACAAATCAGACTAATTCCTCGCTCCAACAGCTGTTTTGTTTGCCCTAACAAATTTGCTGCCTCAGCTCGCTTCAGACACAGCATCCGTCTTCAATGTAAAACAAAGTGGTTCCTTTAACCAGTCATAACTGTTGAATATTCACGACGGCGACAGGACACGCTCGGGGGAGAGATATGTCTCCGGTGTCGTGCGCATTATCTGTCTTGTTGTGATGATTGAACTCTGTTTGATTTTCGTCAGCGTGATATATATTGACGCCTATTGAGACGTCACCATGCGGATTTACCATCAGTTATTCATGCATTATGCTTTTGCGTAGTCTTTTAGTGCCACACCTGCTGGAACAGTGACCTCGTTTTAGGGTATATCCGGACCGTATTCTATTTTAAATGCCGAACTTTGGCGAAGGCTTCACTGCTTTTTAGTCTTAGGTTTGACACGCGTACGAGCCGGGACTGATCACGACCTCCGATCACGAAGAAAGCTATGGTTGTTCTTTGAATGTATACTATGCTGTTTTGTTGGGTATTATACTATATCTGTCTCTGATTGTAGCAGTTTATCTATTATTCTGACTGTTTCATGTGATAGAGTATGTTAGCTATGTTATCTCTGATTTTATGACTGTATCATGTGACTGGTATTGTAGCTTGCTTCTTGTTTTTGACTAGTATCATGTGATAGAATATTGTACTGGCCTATTCGCTGATTATTATACTTATCTGTGATAGTTACTGTGCTATGTCTATTCTCTGCCGTTCTCTATTATTATGCCTGTATCTATTTATAGAGTACTGTAGTTATGTCTTTTCTATTATATGTATCCATGTTAATTCAAAGTGGTATTCCCTAAGTCTTTCAACATTAGAAAGGTCTGTAAATGTATGATGATTGAATTTCAGTGTTGTGAATTCTAACGGGCCAAATCTTCTAAAGCAGTGATTTTCAAGGGAAGGATATTCCGCGTATTTCACAAACATCCTTTTCAAAATAATTCGATACATCTTGACTTTTATAAAAGATGCTATTTCATTACACGCATTTACATAGGAATGGTAAGTACATCTTCGAAATTATCTTAACCTAAATATTCACAGTTAGAGGAATTTGATGATGAAGCACAAGACATTTTACATGTTTCTATTTAATTGTCCAGTTTCTGTATCATTTCTAATTACTTTGCTGAAACAAGTAAGTGCAACATACATGTATATACATGTTACTATACTATTATGTGTTCAATATTGTCTTTTTATTGAATTATCCTAATTGTGACCACCACGCTATAGAACACATAGCCAAGGCAGCAAAGACGTTTTATCCTGCTTCACTGATTTATGCATTCTCTACGAATCACCCACGACACACGCCCTCTGCATTCCCTTTTCAATAGCATCTGGGCAGAAGCTACAGGAGCGTTGCATTTTTAGAGGGCGTGGAGCGTGGAATCGTACCCTTATATCCTCCTATCAACTTAATCCTTACTTGTATTATTTACAACTTTATTTTATCATTGGTGTCACTTCAAACTTGATATATCTGTACGAACGTCTTGTCTAAATCTGATCTGTTAAAGTGAACATAAGCTTTCTATCGAAAAATTAACGTTTCGAATTTTTTTTCTAGTATAACATCTATAAAGATATGTCTTTTGTACTCCTGCTATTCATTGAAGCAAAAAGTACAAAGACAGCACTTGTTCTTATTATTTCTGATTTACAACCTATGAAAACAAAACAAAAGTCGCCGAATGATTAACATGCGCGTACTGTTTATTGTTTTGCGATTCACATGGCTTTTTCTCTTTGTGAACACCTAGTATACGTATTTAACAACATACTCCTAAGTATGTATGTTGGCTATTTAATCTATATCTTTTGCCTTCACCAGTTCAAATTAGCTTGGATTAGGCTATTTACTACAACTTTCACGGTGATTTTGATCACTTCATTAGGGAGTATGTCGTGACATATATGTATATTTTTCTTTATAGAATTATACGTGAGACACTGTCCTTTTGAGCTTTTTTCTCGCTTGTTGTTTACTTTGATCGAGCAGATTTGCGTGGTTCGATTTTACAGTTATATATTTTTCCATAAGATCACTTGTAAAATCCAAAAGACTTATGCACTTTACAATATTTTTATCCTTATTAGGGTTAATATAAACTTACTGGGAAGGCTATAGGGAGAAACCAATTCAAAACCATTCAGTGACGTCAAACCTAAGGCAACAATTCATATCAATTATTTTTCAATTCATGTGGTTCAGATTCCCTTTGAATTTATGCATAACAATTCCACGTGTTTAACAACAATAGAATGCCTGATCTTTCTCCGAAACTTCCGTTGCAATTGCAGTCGTACTGGTCTCATTCTTGCATTTCAACATCATAACACTGTCCAAGGTTTCTACTTCACCGATACGAATACCTCCTTGACTCTCTTATTTTCTCCGCCAACCAGATCTCTACATTATCTTATAAATTCTATTCAATTGCTTGATTCAGTTGATTCCCACCCGTAATATTTAATTTTCATTAACCGTGTCACCGTAGCGCGTTCTCATTGGTTCAACAAAACCTTTAAGATTTGGTGATTTCATCAGTACTGAACAACAAGTCTAAGCACATTATTTTTTGTTGTTGCTTATAAATTAATTTTGAACGAGTTGAAAGACGAGCTTGTTACGTACACAAGTCATGTGGGGGAATATGAAAAACGTTACAGACCCAATGTTAAAGTTTTTTGAGAGATGTCGGTAAAATGTCAGGTGGCAATACACAAAATAGTGATCCCATTATTAAATATATTTATGGTATAACAGCGAACGGATGACTTTTAACTAACAATAGAGATAAAACCGTTTCGGAACGGACTGGTATAATCGGAGCGGTGAATTATTTTAGTTCGAGAAGGGCGCGATGAACCATGCTACGAGAGACTCTCACTTAGATAGATGCAGAAGTCGGACTTAGATTACTGTACATGTACGTGTGCTACTTTGTAATTTTTATTGCATTGATATATGTCTTAATTAACATCATTGATTCTATTGTTTTATGTAGATTTGGGCACTCATATTTGTCCGTTTCAATTTTTGACTGTGGCTGGACTTTATGTAGCAGCATTGATGAGAAGTGCCAAAACTATTGTCCTTTATTTACAAATGTATAATGAAGTTTGATTGTGTTTACCGCACCTTCATATCTATCTTTGGTTCGTTTGATTCTTTGGGCCTACCGAATTTATTGGCGGAGTTTTAAGCTCTTCCTGCTGGGGACATAATATTTTTGTTCGTTGACGTGGTGATTACGAATAAGGGTTGTCTAAGAACACTTTAATGAAATTTACTGTATCACTCAAGTTTATGGTCATGTCTTGTGGACAAGCGACAGTTAATGACACGAAGACCAAACTATGCCCTCCCATCAAATTCAGAGCCATTAAAAAAACACTGTAGAGAAATGCCAACAATTTAAATATTAGTTAAAGCGTAAAGGTGAAGAAGCTTTAATGAGGGGATACTCCACTTTTCTGAATTTAATGTTTTGTGAATTTGAATTAGATTTATTCGGGGGTTATCAACGAGCAGGTTAATCGTCTATAATGACGTAAGTCCGTACTGTTTTGTTACTAATATACATCAAATGTCTCTATTGTTGGTTTAGGTGTGAGCAGTAGCTTTGAAGAAAAATCATGGGGTAACAGAAAACATTTCTTGTTTACTGCGAATCAACGCGCTGTAAACTGCTTGCGGTCAGTTTTGACTTCAGAAAAACCAATCTATGACTCCTCGGTCTCGCTCCTGAAGTGCCTGTAATTTAACTGTGTTTTTTTTTTTCGATTACACTCATGGGTATAAGTTTAAATGTTCTCGTTTGCGAGATGAGTTTACAGTCATGGGATTACATAGAGGATTGTATTCATATTAAACGCACCAATGTAGGGTATAACTCTTTCCATATAGGATTCTAGAAGTAAAATTGACGAATGAAGCCTCATGCTGGGATAAAACCATTGTGTTCTATCTTCAGCGCTGTACCAATACACCGTACACGGAGAGCGTAATTTCAAGACGCGAGAGATGGTATTTCAAGTCAAGAGAGCGGTATTCAAGTGGCAGATTAGTTAACTTCACGATAACTAGCGTTAATTTCAATCACGAGCGGTAATTTCAATACAGATAGGTAATTTAAGTAAGGAGGCGGGTCATTTCAAGTAGGAAGAAGCGGTAATTTCAAGTACACATGAGAGCGTAATTTCAATAACGAGAGCGTAATTTAGTAACAGGCCGCGTAATTTCAGTAATGCGAGTTGGTTATTTCAAGTAACCGCGGTAATTTCAGTTTAAAGGGAGGTATTTCAACCATCCATTAAATATCGACTCTTTATAAACTGCGTGCTGTGACAACGTTACTATGAATATAATGATTATTTGTTTGGACTAAGCACTGTGGCAGTAGCAGAATTGCCAAAGGATTTGACACGAGGCACAGTTGCACTAAACGCAACACCCCCCCCCCCCCCCCCCCCCCCCCCCCCCCCCCCCCCCCCCCGCCCCTGTTCAAAGAAATACTCCAGTTATTGAATACATGCATAAACATTGGGATCTTTTGTTTAATTTGTCAAATCAGGAACTTCAAATAATTGTAGCAGGTTATTCAAGTACTTAATTCTTTTATTACCGTTAATCTAGTGGTCTTCGTTAGGAATTGTTGGTCCATCAGGATGTGACATCATCTCGAACCGTGATTTAACACTCTTGCTTGTCTTTCTAAACATTAAAACAAACACAAAATAAGTTTGTGCGGCCAATCTTAGCTTACAAAGCGTGATTAGAAGTAATCGAATTGGTAAGTGACCAGGATCCACCACATTCGAGAATGATCGCGACGAAAAGAAGAAAAACGAAAAGGGGTAGTTGTTGTTAGGGTGTGTGTCTTGTGTTGTATCATGGACATACTTCAGGATCGACTCGCATCGACAATGAAACAATTCCCCCTTTTATCGACTGTCTAATTGAGGCGCATACTCCCCTTTTTCAAAAGAGCCTTTTCGTGTGTAATTCGAGTCTGTTTCGTACATGAAAATAAATTATTAAATGCACGATAAATTGATTGCTATTCTCCCTGTTTCGGTAAGACAGATGTATCTACGGTTCAGTGCTATTCATCGAACCTTACAATACAGTCGGGATATATTATTCGATGTGTCGCCGAAAATCATGACACACTATCTACTTCACTTTGATATTTTCGTATTTTTCAATGAAAACGTAATCGGTAAAATAGATGGTTAACAATTTTTACAATGTTAGCTGATCAGGTAAAAGGTGTGACTTTAAGGTGGAAACCAGAGATATGCGTGATGAAGTAAAGGTATGTAAACAATATTTGAATGAAAAAAATCAAATTTTCTCTATTTCTGTCAAAAAGATTGAACAATTTCACTTGCTGGAGTTGAACCACGATCTACGTTCGTAGGCCACATATTTGTTTTTATTTTATTATAAGACAACTGCTACCTAAGACGCATGTATCGCACTCATTTTAGCATTTTAAAATTGTGGAATTGACTCATAACATTGATATTAACATTTTCATTCATGTTTCAAAGGAAATAACAAACTTCAGTGTAGTTCTACCTTAATCAAATAGACGAACCTAAACCTACTGTATGACCACTTATTACCTATGCATTTGATACAATCTACAATTTCTAATGCACATAATGTGCGTAACGCTATTCTCTGAGACTGTTGAAACCCTATACCCAAGTTACTTTCGTCTTGTCTTCGTTTGAACTTGTCATACTCAACTTGCTTCGTGTTTTCGCATTATTCAAGGTAACCATACTTCATTGTATCACATATTAAGGCTAAGTTACATGTAACGTAATCCCGCATTTTTAATGCTATTGTTTTATCAAAATCAGTTGGTTTATTCCCATACCTTGTATCTGTTTTTTGCTGATGCGTAGTATGCAATTCGGAACCCATGTCTAGCTTGTTTGAGTCCGTACATCGGCTTAATCGGAAGCTCAATTGAAAGTTCAAAGCGATCATGCTTTCAATGTCGCCAATTTCCCAACAAAAAATTATCCAATATACTCTGACATGATATGCGACACCGTTAAATTGAGCAAGCTAGCTTTTGCATTGACAGATCCATGCTACCAACTTCACTCATCTTTCCGAAGGTCGCGGTACTGATGCATTTACAGAACCGGTTCAATATTCAAAATTGAATTGAAGTTTATTCTCTAACATTATATTACAATTTCTGGGAAAACACACTTGATTCAAAATTATGATAAATGATGAAAGAATTTTCACCATATTTGCCAAGCACAAACCGCTCTGGGCAAGTGGGAAGTGGAGCAGCCAGGAACGGACCACACGGGGCCTATAGTAGATTCACCAGCAGCAGCCTATGATGTAGTAGTGATGCTGCGTGTGACTGACTTTTGTTTTATATCCTTAAACGAATCCGCCAACTGGTATTTCTCAAATCACGAATTGTTCTAAATGATAGGATTTTCTATATCTTCATTACATGATTATGCTCTCGGCAATCATTGGCATCTCGATTTGCTTGCGGTAAAAAAACCACACGATTATCAACCCCTCGGGAATGCTCCTCTCCCATGCTTACTTATTTTAAATTAACAGTAGGTTTCAACAGTAATCTATATTCTATGCCAAATTACCAGAGAGCGAAGATGTGAGAATTCGTTGAAGTTAGATGTAACGGCCACGTCTGTCTATAAGCGCTGATACCTTGACAATCGTGCATTCCTCTGTGAAAACAGTGTGGTATATCTCACTTCATCTTTAATTTATTATGCCATTTATTCGTTTTTTTCTAAGGACAGGATTTACTAATTCTTCGGCAAAAGGACATGGAATTAAATATAGTGACTGCACGGCTTTATCTGTATAAAACTGAAAGGTTTTTTTTGGAAAATCTCCTTAGATATTACTTTTCTCTCTATGAACATCTGTGAAGGTCACACATCATAGATATGGTACTCCCGTCCTTGCTATATTACCCTTAAATTGCTTGTTACATCAGTCACGGTGATCGTGACTCTATGGCGATTCCTATTTTACATGATTAAAAAACTATTGCACGCAATCTGTCTCAACTCGAAATATAGGAAATAGTTAGAATTTTGTGAAGGACACAGTCTTTCGATTTGATAACGATTGTTTAAACTGCGGCAATTTTTACGTACTTCTCCTACTTGATCGGACTATGGCTCACGGCGGGCTGGGACCGGTCAACAGGATGCTTATCTCTCCTATGCATGATCCACCTTGGTGTCGTCCAGCGGCCGTGAAAATTGCCCATCTTGTTTTTGTATTCTCATTTAGCGATTACGAGATTGGATCACTGTTCGTTTATCTTTGCTTTACTTTTCCTGTTCTGCTTCTCATTTTGAATTCTTCTTTTTTCTTCATATGTATTAAATGGCATTTTAATCATTTTGTTGTCATCATACGGGTCACGGGGTGTGACCGGTCAGCGAGGATGCTTAGCTCCATGGACCTGATTCACTCGCCTTCGTTTTGTCGAAAGGCCATCCCGTGTTGCACCTACAAATCGATGATTTAGTATGCTGTTTTTTGGACTCTGATACGTTTGATACTTTGTTACCTTCGTTTCATATTATAAACAAATTTACAGTTCGAGCAACCACAATTTCTGACAGTTGTGACCATTAAAGAACCCCCACGCTGTAATTTCCGATTATAAAGCACCGCTACCACTGCAACTCGTTTTCACATGTACGCGATGGTATCGCATGATCTTTTAAAACACCAGTTAACACTTGATCTCATGATATTTGTTTATGCTATGTGAATGAAAAGAAACATATAGGTACTTACAGCATTAATGGTCTGACAGAACCAAAACTCGTATTATCACATTATCGAAATCGGTAAGTTCGCGGAGTTATCATAGGACCCAGCTACTATTCAAATATTCACAATAGAACTATAAATTGCCGCCGAAATGTTCTCACCAGTATAATCTTCCTAAAAGTGATAAGCGCGACCTAATACGTTAAGTTCTGAATTCGACATGGCATGCTTGTTGTTTGCGTTGTTGAGATAACCTTGGTGTCTCTTTCTTTGGGATGCATTGATTAAAAGTGACCAAGGTATTTCTGCTTTGCAAATACGGCGGTGATTGATGGGTTTTTTTTCCAATCATTTTTTTTTATTACTTTTTTCGTTATTTCGTGATGACATACATGTCAGATCGTCCATCCTTTCAAAGGGTTTTTTCATCTGAACCTATAGCAGCTATTTGCTCTGTTCCTGCCACCATCCATTAAAGTCTGTAATATACGTATTTCAAACTTTGCACACCTAAACTGACATGTAACATACCGAAAGAAATCAGCTTTGTGCAGATGAAAGAGCAATTTAGCAGCCTCAATCATAACTTCGATATTCCCAAAATTATGTTCTCGCTCATCGTTAGAGTTATCTCTCTTTGTTTGTTTTGTCTGGGTGTGGAACTCTTTTTGTGTTTTTGAGTTAATTTGTTACATTCAGCGCCACTTGCATAGCAGTTAGACACGAATGAAAACTTTTACATCCAAAGGTGAGTCTATATCTTCATACGTAAGCTTTAATCTGTTAACGTCTCGCAGAGCAACAATTCGTTGGAGGCTTGCAGCTATGGATTCAAAATGTCGCAACAACATTCAATCCAGATGGCTTGATACACAGTCTCTGATAGAAAAGATTCGTTCAGTGATATTCTCTTAACTCAGACGTGAACAATTCATCGCAAAGGTATTCTTGGCCAGCCAAACTGGAAGCTGCAAAGCGCGACTTACGGGGTTGTCCGGTAATCGTGGACAAGCCTTTAATTTCTATAAAGTAGCGTATAGCTATTTATATGCATCTTTTAATCCTTTACTATATGTTAATTATAAAGTAATATCTTTTTCACGCATTTTAGTATGTATTTAATAAGAGGTTTGGATCTGTTTCGACAGTTTTGTCATTGTTCGAAATGACCGTTTTCGAAGAGCACGATAAAATTTTGTGTAGCTATCGGGAAAACACACCACAGAGACCCTGTCCGTAAACGGTCGGGACCAACACATTGTCATAATTGGCCGTTCATTGTGTTTCAGCGATATAGAGATTTTTGACGAAGGAGTCTTCTGATGGCTGCGAAGGATCATATCTTGGCAGTATAGTCAACCACCAGGCGCTCGAAAATGAATCACAACAGGTAGGTAGGCGAAGCATTCGAACTCCTGAAAAAGTATGGAAGCGAAAATCAGCAGAAACACCAAGAACCAAAGACTTCACTCAAACAAAGGCTGTTCTTAATCGGATCAGAAACATGACGACACAGAGCAACAGAACGCATCCAGTGCAAGTTCATCAACAGATCTACGCTAGATCGTGAAACTTATTGGCCAAACCGATCACAAACAAGGACCTGGAGAACAACAACCCAGCTACCTCCTTCAATGTCAAATAAGACAAGAACAGTGAGACCTGGATAGCGCACAACTGAATAAGTCCATGACATATACACAGACCATGCCCTAAAATGGAAATCCACAGGGGAATAGAAACGGAGACCTGAAAAACACCTGTAGAAATTCTCGACAACGAGATTGAAAGCGAGGATACCACTGGCATTCATGGTTGCGCACGCTCAGAACAGCAGGAGATGGAGACAGTCGGTCGGTGGCCTATACTCTGCTAAAGTAAACGTTCATAAGTTCAATAAGTATGCGTGAGGACGAGACCATACTTCCAGATGCAGTGCTGCGAAACTAAATGACTTCGTGAGAGCGCTTACAATGATCGGCGACTAACAGTACGTGAATGCAGGATATGTGGGACATTTTCAAGATTTGTGTACATGAATTCTAGCCCTGGGTCTATATAGGAATACTTTAACAACAGACAGTTTGCGAATTGTTTGATGACTGGTTCAAGACTATAGAAATTGTCGAGGAGTTTCAATGACACGTTGCGAATAGTTACTCCTCTTAGCGTTGACGTTGGAATAACGTAGATTCATTTTTAGTGCTCCGGTATGACTTTGTGTCTTTTTGTTTGTAGAATTATAACTAATGTGCTTGTGTGTAATGAAAGTCCGCATATTAATAATAACTGATGTACGAATGTTGTTTCATAATCTTGATCAATGTTGGCAGTTTTATCAGGTTGTCACGAACTTTACGGACAACCCTCGTAGATTCGCTGAGATTAAATCCAGCTTAAAGAAGACGCTAGCCTTGCTTGACCAACAAATAGCCCTTGATGAAGCCAAGGTTAACAGAGAAAGGGCCGAACTCTCAGTGGACTTAGAGCTGCTTGTACAATAATGTAAAACTGCAGCACTCGAGGCAGATGCTCTTGATCGGGAGTCCCAACTTTCTGACACTTGGCTTCCAAAAGCAGAACCTACAGAACCTACAGTTTCCTTCAGTAGAAAAAAAGCCTACCGTGACAAAAACAACAATACAGAAGAAAGTCATCCAACAGATCCTACCCACATTTAACTTTAATCCTAAAGCTTCTTCATTTACACATAACCACTCTTCTTCCAGTGATTACACAAAATTTAAGGATTTACTGCTTTCCCGACTTACAACGTTGATGATCAACTCGAAAGTTACCAACTACTAACAAAAAAGTTGATGCTGCAGGGTTATAACGAATCTCGTTTAAAGTCATCATTTCGCAAATTCTACGGTCGCTATAATGACCTTGTTTGCGATTACAAATTATCACTAAGTCATATGTTGACTGATTTGTTTCATACCCTTTGTTAGACTGTCATTTTCCTACTAGATTT
>CAJDSM010043043.1:9924-30798 GCA_903981925.1 Ostrea lurida | reverse complement strand
GCTACAAATAATCCTTTAAATATGCAAAATACGAAATTTCAAATAGGTACCATCATTAGCCGCCTACTACTTATGCTCCGTGGCATCCGGATCCCTCCGCGGCGTACGGATCGGGATACACGGCGTGTGATTGTGCTTTCAGATGGTAATTGTGTTGAATCAATGTTTTTTCTATGAAGACATGTATGGTTAACAGTATTATACAAACAAGTGAAAAATTAACACACAAGTCTTATTTTTATGTGCTATTTATATACAATTTTTTTTTTTTTTTTTTTTTTTTTTTGGTACTTGGATTTTTTTTTTTGTCGCTCACTTCGTGAATTTTTTCGTCATTGGCGCAAATGGCGACTCACATCTTGAGCACTGCATGTCTTCTTACAATATACATATACATGTATAAATAGAGGGTTTAGTTTTAATAATCAAAACCAATAATGACTTTTTTATACTTCGTATACGGAAAAACTCATAATATCAAATTTCAGAGTTTTAAACAAACAAATAAAGATTAATGTCAGTTTCTAAAATTCCACCTGCTTTTCAAAGCCTTGTCAAAAATTTAAAATGGAACTTTAAAAAAGTGGGAGGTTAGAATAAAATTTTAAAATATTGGACAAAATATTTGATTTTTGCGCAGAACTTTGACTTTTTTAAGAATCAGTGTTCTGTTTAGAAAAGTACATTAACCAAATTAATAAATTGCAATACTTGAACTACCTCCACATCTCAGCTATGTGCATGTACTTGTATGGGGGGGGAGGCGACAAAAAGTATGTTTCCCTCCCCCCCCTATTTCTTTTTCAGTGAACTTTGTTTTACTGCATAAAAAAACAAATTAGGAAGTGTTGCCCCCCCCCGCCACTTTATAGATAATTTTATAGAGGTTTGCTCCCTCCCCCCCCCACACTTTCAGTGTTCAAGTTTTTGTTTTATTTTAATTTTGCTAGTCACATTCAATTATGAAAGGATGTCGTCCCCTCCCTCCCTAATTCATGTTTTCATAATGACCCTTTTTTTCTGGCATTGTTCACAAGATTTTTGATTAAGGTTGAATTTGCCCCCCCCCTTTCCCTTTAAAATCAAGTCCCTACGCCTCTGAATCGTAAACTGAAAAATCATAATGTAGTAGGGTGTAAGGATCGTAGTCGGACACCCTGCTCTTTCCTTTCGTATGCAGATTTCTTTCCGACTGTTTCCCCTAAATGTATTTGGTGTTGCCCGAAGAGCTCGAAAATGTTGTACTATTTTTTGCTACGGATCCAGAAAATGTGTACTATTTTTTGCTCGGATCACCCTGGTATTCTACCTCATAATGCATTCAGATGCAAAAAACTCGAGATATCTAAATTCGCTCATAAGTCAGACACATTTGATATTGAGTCGGACACTCATATTATTATGAATTACACGGCCAGGAAACTAAATTACAAGTACATGTATTCTGATAACAATTTTTTTAACACTTTATTTTTTGTGAACATATAAGATAAGAGAGTTCTTTATTTCTTTAATTGAATGATTTAAAACCAGGTGTAATGAATCACAATAAAGTTGTACTAATGGCATGTTTTGATTTCAAGCTGAATAAAGAAATCAACAAGTTGATGATAAAAAAGTAGACTAACTTTAGTACCTAAAAATCGAAATTTTTAATTTAGTTATAGAGTCTTAAAAAAATATTCATTAAATCAGTTATAAAAAACGTCGTGGTGTTTCAAATATTGGTCATGAAATAGTTTCTGAACAGCTGTGATCAAATAAACATCGGTCACGGATTTTTAACAGCTTCTGAATAGCTTTATATCTATTATAAACTATCGCATTACAGTTCGTTTGAGTTCAGATTTAATTGAGATAATTCTAAGAAGAAGAAAAAAGTGGAATATCCCTGGTAGGTGAAAGATAACAAACGTGTAACTGGTTCTGACTTGAGAAAAGGAAAATTGACCAACTATTCATTAATAGATTTAAATGTTTCTTTTTAACTGTTAAATCTTGTCCCACGTGGCGTAATTATATCGCATCAGGATAGTTTTATGAGTAATAGATAATAAGGAAAATCCAACTTAATTTACATCTTATTACTACCCGACGTATATATCAAAGGCCTTTAAAGCCCCTCACTTAACAGTACATTGCCAGACAGACTGTAAACACGTATCGTCATTTGACCCCCGTTCTCCGTAAAATGCATCAGAAATTTACTGTCAAAAAGGAAAACCAAAAAACATTCCGTTTGTTGCTGCGTTTTCATACGACGGTCTAGTTTTCACCTCCCCACCAGGGTTCCATGAACATAACCACGTGGGTGGGTGGGAGCATGCGTGTGCTTGCTGCTGAATGCAGTAGGACGATATAGAAAAAACACATTAGGATAGGATACAAGTTCCAAAACTTAGACAATCCTCTATGTACCATACATTTACAAGTTACCAATTAATCAAATTACCAATTCATCATAATATTTACATTTTATACTAGCATTGGGCAAAATTAGAATTTAAAATTAAAACGATCAGTATAAACAGTAAAAAGTTTCATATTGTCATCCTCAGGAAAAGATTCCCCACCCCACAACATTAATACAATAAAAGTTGTTTACGATTAACAAATTATCCATCATGGAAAGTCTTGCATTTCTATATCTATCACACACAAAAAAAGAAATGATAAGTGTCGATCTTCCTGAAGACCACATTCACAATTTGGACCAGAAATAATGTTAAATCAATTCAAAATACAGTTATGTCTTTTAATTTCGTATGGATTGTATAAGGAAGTGGTCTCCCTACAGAAAAGTAATATAAAGTGCATTCTTTATGGTTGGAAATATGAGTTCTTTGAAACTGCTTATTGATGTTGTTTACATAACGTACAGTACTAATTGAATTCCATCTGCAATCAACATGGATGATTTTTTAAAAATATTTTTTAATCTGCATCATGAGAGGTAGATTGTAATTTGAAGAGTTTAAACGTAAGGATTTGTTTAACAACATTGATAAACTTTTAGAAATTGTTTCTTTGCATGCCTTTAATATTTTGTGACTAATACAATTCAGTCAAGTTGGGAGTACTGACAAAATATCAAGAACTTCATTTTCTCCAATAATGACTAACACAAGGATGATGATCTACGTCATCAATATTTGAAATTGAAGTAAAGAAGTTGTTTAATAACTCAAATTTCTTTATATTAGAGAATTAAAACAAGGGATGCATTACCATTATCATCTGTGTATTGTATGGGAGGTAGTTCACTCTTGGGTCTGGCATGGAAAAGATCTTTCACTAATTTCCAATATAGTTTATTATTCTTACCTGCATCATTTAAGTACTTTTCTATATTGTCATAGTAGTTTGAAATAGCATATTATTTTTTTTCTTCATTTTATTAACCTTATTTCTTAATTTCCTGAAAATAGCAAAATCTGATTCTTTTCGCGTAAACTGAGTTTTAGTGTAAGTCGATATACATGTACCTAGATAAATAAAATCAATGATGAATGTAATGCAATAAGGAAGTGAATGTGCAGGCACATAAATTCCATGTTTTGTGATTTTAAGTCAACTTATCGGAGTAAAATAATATATGCTAGTTACAATCAAATAATGATATTGGTTTTGATCCGCGCGTATCGTCTTCCTTGCTTATTTAGATTTCTACGAAGTGTTAAATTTAACTCCGCTTTTAAATCCAAGAGAAAAAAAAGTTTAAAATTTAAGTAAATATTGAAATGTTTTTCGTTTTTTGTTGAAAAATATAAAAGTATTCAAGATTACTAAAAGTGCACCTCGTTCAATTAACATGATTCAAGGCCAGTTCAAGGTTTTGCCACGTTCTGAGAGCAATAAAGTTCTTCGGCTTCATTTGAAAGGCAACTGACGTCATAAATTTACCTCTTCACTCCGAGCGTTACAAAACCATGCGCCTATCTAACTGCCACTCGTACCTTTACAATCGTTTTGTATGCTTATTTTTATTACAGGTCGAAGATCAATTCGTTTACAGATATAGTTTGTCTGAGTACCTCTAAATACCTCCAGGAATGTCCAAAATAAGGAACAGGCGAGGTGTCTTTGTAAACATGTACATGCATCTCCTGAAAGACAGGTTTAGACGGTAGATTGTAATAGGTTTGAAAGAAAGAGACTAATCAATTTTCCATGTTTTTTGAAATATAAAATTAATGATACGTACATATGAGAAACAAATTTATAGAGGGGCATTCTTGACCTCGCGTATGACTGTAGGAATATGGGACCTTTAACGGTATCAATTTATTCTGTTACAATGCTTGTCTAAATATTTGTTTTAAGATTCCCGTCATGATCGCCTTATACAACTGTCTACAATAAGTACATGCGCACTGTCATTTGCTTTGTTATGCAAGAAAAATATCCATAGAACTCCTACAGAAAAAAGGAAGGAAAGAAAGACTGGCAAACTAGTTGTACAACATCGATCGTAATTTGGACAATGCCATTTTGAAAAAAAAAAAAAAAGATTATTGAATATAAATAATGCACTTGCTTTTCTCCGATCATGTTAAGGACTGTACTCATAGATATGGAATCCTTGATCCCGTCTCTGCACTTTAATCGTGTTTGCTTATTATGGAATCCAATATAACATCGCTCCTTACAGAACACACCCTCAGTCGTCCTGGGTTTAATCAGGCCCGCCTCAGTTTAATTTCCCGGCGATGCAGTGATTGATGGTTATAACACACTATCCACTATTGATGCTAAGCAAATTCATTGACGGTTTTAAAGTACAACTCATTCACACAATATAGACGTAACCAGGACAACTATATGCTCTTTCAAAGCATTGAGTAAATTCTTTACAAATAAGATATATACATGAACAAAGTCATTTAAGAAAATCCATATTGTGAATTACCTTTTGGGGTAAACAAAATAAAAAAGCAATTTCAAACTTAAACAACGTTTAATGAAGAGCCGGTTATTAGATCGCGGGACTTTTATAGACTGATTCTGGATAGAATAAACTGTGAAGAAATTGTGTCTTTGATATATATTTTTTTAAAGAAAAACTATTCATTAATGCTATTATTACAATAACAATATGGCCAGACATTACTGTATTGATCATTATAAGGCCACACCAATTTGTAAAATAGTTCTTCGGATTTTCAAACCAAAAAAAGTAAGGCGGGAGAGCGAAATTATTTTGCAAATATTATTTTTCATTTTGGAGGTAAAAATTATGAGGCGAGTGAATACATGAAATATTTTTAATTGAATTAATCAAATTTTTGAAATGCGAACACTTACAAATAAAGATCTAAAATCACCAGGTATAATTTTTTAACCACATGAACTTGATATTTTTCAATTAGTGTTTTGAAGTATCATTCATAGACTGATAGGAAAACTTAAAAACATAGTATTACACTGTCAAGAATCTTCTTGAGAGCCTGCGCCATTCTCCTTGCACAGAGTTGTCGGTCCTTACCTCTCCCTTACATCTCTGTCAACTCCCGTTTTACAAGATTTTTGTAAACCTTTGAAAGAATGGAAAAACACTACTTGTGAGTGTTCCTTACTTTTTATTACTGTAAAATATTAAAAAAGAAAATTATCAAATAACTTGTTTGTTATTTTTTGGTCTTATAAGTTTTAATTTTTAAACGTTTGTTAGAGGAACTATTTTGCGTTTAAACATTTAAAAAAATAAGTTATAAGCCAAAAATAACAAATAAGTTATTTGATTATTTTCTTTTTTAATATTTTACAAAGTAACGAACACGCACAAGTAGCGTTTTTCCAATATTTCAATGTTTTTACAAAAATCTTGTAAAACGGGAGTTGACAGAGATGTAAGGGAGAGAAAGGACCGACAACTCTGTGCAAGAGAATGAGCCTGCGCGTCTATCATTCGTCAGCCAAGTTCATCAAGGTCTCTTGTGCGCTTGTCGTAAAAAGTCCAGAAAAAGTATTCTGGGTATTTTGGACATGCAAGTGGGCCTTAATTTTTGATAATATTATTTGGATTTATTACAAATAGAAGCGAGTGAATCCGTAGAACTAGATTAAAAATTGGCATGGCCTAAGTTATAGTAGAAGCCACGGTCCCGGGATGTACCAAGCTGACAATAAATTGGGTACGTCATCCTTAACTAGAGATGAACCATCATAGTAGCGATCGAACTGTCTTTGCACAAAACAGAAAGATGGTTCACTGACGCATGTTCTGGTCTACCACACAGCTACCTTACCTTTACAAAATGTTGAACTTTAGTAACCAGACATGCGCACTGAAGGTTTCGGGGAGCAAGCACACACATTGCGCAATTGATGGTTCGGAAGTTAACTAAGCATCTACTATGGTTGATACGAACTACGCCAGGATGAGTACCCAATTTTATTGTCAGCTTTGGTTACATCCCGGGACCGTGGGCTTCTACTATAACTTAGGGCCATTGCCAATTTTTTAATCTAGTTCTACGGATTCACTCGCTTCTATATTTGTAATAAATCCCAAATAATATTGATCAAAATTAAGGGCCCACTTGCATGTCCAAAATACCCAGAATACTTTTTCTGGACTTTTTACGAACAAGCGCACAAAGACCTTGATGAAACTTGGCTGACGAATGATAGACGCGCAGGCTCATTCTCTTGCACAGAGTTGTTCCGGTCCTTTTCTCCTCTTACATCTCTGTCAACTCCCGTTTTACAAGAATTTTTTGTTAAAACATTGAAATATTGGAAAAACGCTAACTTGTGCGTTGTTCGTTACTTTGTAAAAGTAGTTAAAAAAGAAAATAATCAAATAACTTATTTGTTATTTTTGGCTTATTTTATTTTTTAAATGTTTAAACGCGCAAAATAGTTCTCTAACAAACGTTTTAAAAATTAAAAACTTATAAGAACCAAAATAACAAACAAGTTATTGTGATAATTTTCTTTTTTAATATTTAACTAGTAATATAAAAGAGAAGGAAAACTCACAAGTATGTGTTTTTCCATTGCTTTCAAAGGTTTTACAAAAATCTTGTAAAAACGGGAGTTGACAGAGATGTTAAGGAGAGGTAAGGACCGACAACTTCTTGCAAGAGAATGGCGCGGGCTCTCAAAGAAGATTCTTGACAGGTGTAATTACTATGTTTTTAAGTTTTCCTATCAGTCTATATGATATACTTTCAAAACACTAATTGAAAAATATCAAGTTCATGTGGTTAAAAATTTATCTTTGGATTTAGATCTTATTTGTAAGTGTTCGCATTTTCAAAATTTGATTAATTCAATTAAAAATATTTTCATGTAGTTGCAACGGTCCGCCTCATATTTACCGGTGCCAAATGGAAAAGATAATATTTGCATAGAATAATGTTCCTCTCTCGGTCTCGCCTATAACTGGGTTTTTTGGTTTGATAAATGTCCGAAGATGTACTTGGTAGTTGTTAGGCAAAGATTGGTGTGGCCGTTATAATGAATAATAACGTAATGTCTGGCCATATTTGTATGTTGATAATAGATAGCATTTAATGAATATGTTTTTCTTTAAAAAAATATATATCAAAGACACAATTTCTTCACAGTTTATTCTATCCAGAATAGTCTATAAAAGTCCCGCGATCTTAATAAGGCTCTTCATTAAACGTTGTTTAGTTGAAATTGCTTTTTTATTTGTTTACCCAAAAGGTAATTCCAATGATGGATTTTCTTAAAATGACTTTGTTCTATTGTATTATATCTTATTTGTAAAGAATTTTACTCCAATGCTTTGAAAGAGCATATAGTTGTCTGGTTACGTCTTATTGTGTGAATGAGTTGTACTTTTAAAACCGTCAATGAATTTGCTTAGCATCAATAGTGGATAGTGTGTTATAACCATCAATCACTGCATGCGCGGGAAATTAAACTGAGGCGGGCCTGATTAAACCCAGGACGACTGAGGGTGTGTTCTGTAAGGAGCGATGTTATATTGGATGTTCATAATAACAAAACGAGTTAAAGTGCAGAGACGGGATCAAGGATTCCATATTCTATGAGTACAGTCTATTATGATCGGAGAAAAGCAAGTGCATTATTTATTATCAATAATCTTTTTTTTTTTTTTCAAAATGGCATTGTCCAAATTAATCGATGTTTGTACAACTAGTTTGCCAGTTCTTCTTTCTTTCCTTTTTCTGTAGGAGTTCTATGGATATTTTTCTTGAACATAACAAGAAATGACAGTGCGTGTACTTATTGTAGACAGTTGTATAAGGCGATCATGAACGGGATTTAAAACAAATATTTAGACAAGCATTGTAACAGAATAAATTGATACCGTTAAAGGTCCCATATTCCTACATCATACGCGAGGTCAAGAATGCCCTTCTATAAATTTGTTATATGTACGTATCATTAATTTTATATTTAAAAACATGGAAATATTGATGTCTCTTTCTTTCAAACCATTTAATATCTACCGTCTAAACCTGTCTTCAGGAGGATGTCATGTACATGTTAAAAGACACCTGCCTGTTCTTATTTTGACATTCCTGAGGTTATTTAGAGGTACTCAGACAAACATTATATCTGTAAACGAATTGATCTTCGACCTGTAATTAAAAATAAGCATACAAAACGATTGTAAGGTACGAGTGGCATGTTAGATGGCGCATGGTTTTGTAACGCTCGGAGTGAAGAGGTAAATTTATGACGTAAGTTGCCTTTCAAATGAAGCCGAAGAACTTTATTGCTCTCAGAAGTGGCAAAACCTTGAACTGGCCTTGAATCATGTTAATTGAACGAGGTGCACTTTTAGTATATTCTGAATACTTTTTTATATTTTCAAAAACGAAAAACATTTCAATATTTACTTAATTTTAAACTTTTTTTTTCTCTTGAGTTTAAAAAGCGGAGTTAAATTTAACACTTCGTAGAAATCTAAATATAGCAAGGAGGACGATACGGCGCGATCAAAACCAATATCATTATTTGATTGTAACTAGCATATATTATTTTACTCCGATAAGTTGACTTAAAATCACAACATGGAATTAATGTGCTGCACATTCACTATCCTTATTGCATTACATTCATCATTGATTTTTTTATGTTATCTATGTAATTATCGACTTACACTAAAAACTCAGTTTACGCGAAATAGAATCAGATTTTGCTATTTTCAGGAAAATTAAGAAATAGGTTAATAAAAATGAAGAAAAAAATAATATGCTATTTCAAACTACTATGAAATATAGAAAAGTATTAAATGATGCAGGTAATAATAATCTATATTGGAAATTAGTGAAAGATCTTTCCATGCAGACCAAGAGTGAACTATCCTCATACAATAACAGATGATAATGGTAATGCATCCTTTGTTTAATTCTCTAATATAAAAATTTGAGTTATTAAACAACTTCTTTCCTTCAATTTCAAATATTGATGACGTAGATATCATCCATTTGTTTAGTCATTATTGGAGAAAATGAAGTTCTGATATTTTGTCAGTACTCCATTGACTGGAATTTGTATTAGTCACAAATATTAAAGGCATGCAAAGAAACAATTTCTAAAAGTTTATCAATTGTGTTAAACAAATCCTTTACTGTTAAACTCTTCAAATACAATCTACCTCTCATGGATTCAGATTAAAAAATATTTTTAAAAAATCATCCATGGGATTGCAGATGAATTCAATTAGTACTGTACGTTATGTAAACAACATCATAGTAGCAGTTAAAAACTCATATCATTTCCAACCATTAAGAATGCACTTTATATTACTTTTCTGTAGGGAGACCACTTCCTTATACAGATCCAATCGAAATTAAAAGACATAACTGTATTTTGAATTGATTATACATTATTTCTGGTCCAATTTGTAATGTGTCTTCAGTGGAAGATCGACACTTATCATTTTTTTTTTGTGTTGATAGATTATAGAAATGCAAGACTTCCATGATTGGAAATTTTTTAATCGTAAACAACTTTTATTGTATTAATGTTGTGGGGGGGAATCTTTTCCTGAGGATGACAATATGAAACTTTTTACTGTTTATACTGATCGTTTTAATTTTAAATTCTAATTTTGGCAATGCTATATAAATGTAAATATATAATGATCATGGTATGATTTGAGTTATTGGTAACTTGTAAATGTATGTACATGAGTGATTTCTAAGTTTTGGACACTTGCGTATCCTAAACTCTTAATGTGGTTGTTTTCTTATGATCCTCTCACTTGCATACTCAAGCAGCAGCACATCCAGCTCCAACGCTACCTCACGTGGTATGGTTCGGATCCTGGTGGGATAAGGTGAAAACTAGACTCTCGTATGCAAATACGCAGCAACAAATCGGAAGTTTTTTTGTTTTCCCTTTTTGACAGTAAAGTTTCTGATTGCATTTTCGGAGAACGGGCGGTCAAATGTGACGATACGGTTGTTTACAGTGCTGTCTGGCATTGTACTGTTTGAATGAGGGGCTTTAAAGTGCCTTTGCTGATATATGACGTGTCGGTATAATAAGATCTAGAATGTAAGTTGGATTTTCCTTATTTATCTGATTACTCATAAAACTATCCTGATGGCGATATAATTACGCCGACGTGGGACAAGATTTAAGTCAGTTACAAAAAATCATGTAAAGTCTATGTAGATGAATATTGGTCGATATTTCCTTTCCTCAAGTCAGAACTCACGTTACTACGGTTTTGTTGATCTTCACGCTACAGGGATATTCCATCTTTTTTCTTGCTTCTTAGATTATCTCAATTGAAGATCTGACTCATACGAAGCTGTAATGCGATCATGTTTAATAATAGATATATAGAATGTCTATCAGAAGCTTAATAAATCCGTGGACGGTATGTTTATTTGTATCAAGCTGTTCTAGAAACTATCTCATGACTAAATGATTTGGAAATCAACCACGAAGTGTTTTTGTATAACTGATGTTAAGACGTATTTTTTAAGGACTGGCCTGATAGCTACTAGAAATGAAAATTTCGATTTTTAGGTACTAAGTTAGTCTTACTTTTTATCATCAATCATGTATGATTTCTTTTATAATGTCAGCTCTGAAATTCAAACACATGCCATTAGTAACAATCTTTTAATATTCGTCGATTTCATTCACCTGCTTTTAATTCATTCAATGTAATAGAATGTATAAGAGACTTCTCTTTATTCTTTTATATGTTCACTGAAAATATATAAAGTTTCAAAAAAATTGGTTATCTAAGAGAACATGTACTGTTGTATAGATTTAGGTTGTCCGTGGCTTGTGTCATTATCAATAATGGATGTAGTGTCCGACTCGATGATGTACGAAATGTGTCTGAGCTTTATAGTCGATATTTAGATATGTCGGATTTTTTGCATTCTGAATGCAGTTTATTGAGGTAGAATTACCAGGGTGAATCCGAAGCAAAAAAATAGTACACATTTTCGAGCTCTTACCGGGCAAATCATCCATATAACAAGGGGTGACAGTCGGGAAGAAATCTGCATACGAAAAGGAAAGAGGCAGGGTTCGACTAACGATGCCATTACCCCTACTACATTATGATTTTTCAGTTTTACGATTCAGAGGCGTAGGACTGATTTGCAAAGGGAAAGGGGGGGGGCAAATTCAACTTAATCAAAAATTTGTGACTAATGCCAGAAAGAAGAAAGGCATTATGAAAACAATGGGAATTAGGGAGGGGGGGGGACATCCTATTCAAATTGAATGTGATCAGGCAAAATTAAATAAAAGCGAAAATTGAAACACTGAAGTGTGGGGGGGGAGGAGCAAACCTACTATAAAATTATCTCAAAAAGTGGGGGGGGGGCAACACTTCCTAATTGTTTGTTTTAAATGCAGTAAAAACAAGTTACTAGAAAAAGAAATAGGGGGGGGGAGGGAACCATACTTTTTGTCGCCTTCCCCCCCCCTCTGCCCATCTCCGTGGCATTTCTGATACATTACATTGCATACTGGAGTATGTGGGTAGTTCAGTATGCGCAATTTATTAATTTGGTTAATGCTATTTTCTAAACAGAACACTGTGGATGTCTTAAAAAGTCAAAGTTCGCCGCAAAGAAATCAATATTTGTGTTCCAATAATATTAAAATTTTATTTCTAACCTCCCAACTTTTTTAAAGTTCCATTTTGTATAATTTTGACAATAAGGCTTTTTGAAAGCAAGGTGGAAGTTTTGTAGGAAACTGACATTATATCTTTTAGTTTGTTGTTTAAAACTCTGAATTTGATATTATGCAGTGTTTCCGTATACGAAGTTATGAAAAGTTCATTATTTGGTTTATGTAATTATTCAAACTAAACCTCTATTTTAACATGTATAGTTGTATGAATTGTAAGATAGACAGTGTCATTGTGCTCAATAGTGAGTCGCGCATTATGCGCCAAGTGACGAAAAAGATTCGATGTGTCGAAAAAACAAAAAAAAAATCCAGAAGTATACCAAAAAAAAAAAAAAAAAAAAAAGAATTTAAATGAAATAGCACATAAATAATAAGACTTGTGGTAATTTATCAACTTGTTTTTGTATAGAAGTATCTCGTTTAGACCCATACTGTTCATAGAAAAAACAATTGATTTTCACACAATTACCATCTGATTAAGCCATCAGCTGACGCCGTTGTATCCGATCCGTAAGCCGCGTAGGGATCCGATTTGCCACGTGTGAGCATGAAGTGTATGGCGGCGTTATGATGGTAACCTGTATATTGAAATTTCGTATTTCTGCATCATTTAAAAGGATTTATTTGTTAGCAAAAGAAAATTTGGTACAGAAATAAAACGTCAGTTAAACAAAGCCATGAGCCAGCTAGAACTAATATGTTCTGTTGATAATAGATCAATGAGGCATTTGTCATAGTGCCCTTTCCGTGATCTTGTGCTGTTGTTTGGAAAATACGATATCTCGCTTTTGAGGCAAATTCTATGTCGGCTGTAGTTGCGTACTCTGGTTTCGGGCCGTTGTGTGCCCAATATGTCTTTGGATAAAATTGGTTCTAAAAGGTAGTACCATTCGCCTCATGTTGTTCACATACTTGAAAAATAAAATGACTCGGTGACTAAAAAGTTTACGGTCTGCTAACCACGCGAGCATATATTCTTATAATGGATGCCTCATACAACGGAGCAGCGATCCGAAGAACGCGCCGAGCAAATGTTTGATATTAAATCGGATAAATAACTCCATAAACGTGCAACAAGAGTTTTCTAGGATTATTCATTGTATTATTTCATTTCTTAGTTTCGCATGAAGACGAAAGTTGACAGGAGGCAAGAGTTAGGTCATATTAATAATTGTTTACTAATGGATTCTTCCTTATGACATCACGTACCATATGCGTAGGACTGTTTGTAAAGGGGGAGGTGAACTTTCTGAATGATTAATGTGCACATGCCAAAAATATATAATAGATATAATAATAATAATAAAAACTAATCAAACTAAATGAAGGGGGGGGGCAAAACATCTAAATATTCACCGAAAGAAGGGGTGGGGAGAATGCAAACTTTTCGTAAATTCACTAAGTAGGGGTGGGGTTGGGGAAACTTCTTAATGATATAGACAGGTGTGCGCAGAATAAAAATGTTACTTGACAAAATTTTTTTTTTTTTTTTTTGGGTGGGGGGGAAGGGGCAAGATTCAACTTTTCTATTTATTTATTGATTCGTCAAACAGTGTTGAGCATAGTAACCATGCTTACATAAAATGTAAAAGTTATCAATGTACAACATGTTTCATTATTATATTGTGAACAGTTACATGTAAGTACATGTGCATAATGAGTAATTATTATGAGTAAACCATGTAAATTATAGTTAAAGGTAATATATAGCTTTGAGTGTTGCTTTTTTTTTATTTTTTTTTTTTTTTTTCTTGTAGAGCTTTAGGATAAAATATATTGTTATTATTGCACTATTCTTTAGAACGCACGATTCAAAACATTGCATATAATATTTCACCATAGCCTTCTAGAATGACTGCATTTTAGAAATTACAAAATACTTTACACCATGATTTTCCTTTCATATATTATCATCTTGGATTTTACAAATGGTATAGATTAATACTGTTTCTTTACCGTCAAGTCTTTCATATAAATAGGAATAAACACGTCATATATAATAAAATGCGGAATTTCATACTTCTACAATGGTTTACAAAAGTGATACCAAAAAACGAGATTCTTTTGGATATCAGGGTTTTGAATATTGCCTATTTTTCAATTTCTAAGGATTAAATGTGCAAAATTCTTAGTTTTTGTTTAATTCAGAGCGTAAGATTTGTGGAATAGGAAATTTCAGTGTAGACTTGTAATTCCGTAATTCTTTCTAATTTGACTATAAAAACAGTATTTACCATCGTTTTGGAGAATCCATCGTTTCTGGAGTTGCCATATTGCCACTTTCTATAAAGATATTTTTTACCCCCCCCCTGCCTCTTCAAACTTTCAACGGGGGGATATTGCCTCCTTCCCCCGGCTCCAACACCTCATTCATCTTCCACTGGTGCAAACTTTTTGATTCTTCCTGACTCTTGAACTTATTTGACCTAGCTTTTCAAAAACTTTAACAGCTTTTGAAGTGGTAAGTGACAGGAGCTTTCTATATTATCTAACATGCATGTGTATTTCCTGATTGACAGATCAATACCCTTTTACAAACTGATAACTTAAGGTTTGGACCTCTTGAAAGGATGAGTTGAAACACCATTTGTGGCTGGCCCCTTTTCCCTTTGGGCCTAAATAAAAGCAATTAAGTGGTATCGAATGAGTTAATATTATTATACTAGACACCTACAGACAATGGTTTCAGATTAGTTTTATTTAGTCTCTTTTGTTTTTTCATCTCAAGACATTGCCGCTAACAATTTGCTGAATTTTTTTATCCCGCTAATTAATGCCAGTTTTCCCAGGGCTTGCTCTTGTCATGAATAATTAATAAAATAAAGTGGTGCAGGTGTTCTAAACACAAAAGGAACCTTAAAACTGATCCTCGTGTGCGTGCTTTCCCCGCTGTACTAAAGAATGTAGTACAATTATTTCATGACCTTTTTTAATTTAGAAGCATATATATGTTTTCACCATGATCATATTCAACATGTTATTTATTCGTAGTGACATTGCTAGGAAATATCATAGAACGTCTTTTACAACTTTTAGGTTATTTAAAAAGCACACCTCGGTTATAGAATCTTATACGTAGCCCTAACAATATGGAAAAATATATTTCATTGCGGAGACTGTAAAATAAGTTATTACATAAATATAACGGATTTCGTTCAATACCCCTGATTGGTACTCATAATCGTTAAGGGGCTCAAGATAACGAACGAATGATGCAAGTCGTTCGTAAGTCCTTAAATAAGAATATCAAATAAATAAAGAGTTGCATACTTATATTATGTACAAATGAAAGAATAAGGACGGGACCCCCCCGCCACCCCCCTTCCGAAAAAAGACTTGTCCTTTCCTCGGCTTGGGGCACGACTTTCGAGCAGGTTATTTGGGGAGGGGGGGGGGTGGTTAATTTCTTAATTTCCAATTTTGCCTTATGCAAATATGGACAATCTCTTGGGCTCATATTGAATTGTAATGAAAACTTGATTATTGATTTTTATTTTTTGATAATATATATGGACTCGTAATAGTCTTGTTAAAATAGTTCTAGTGTAAAATTGTACATTAGATTTGCGTAAATAGTTTATTATACAGAAAGAAAATCCTCACCATTTCATGTGGTAGTGTAATTTTGGTTATCATGCGAAAGTACTATTTGACGATCTTTTCCTTTAAAAAACTACATACTAGGTGTTCCCAGAGAAATTGGGATCCAACCCCTGGACACCCTGACCCCCCTTTTTTTTTTATTTCAATTCGCCTAATGCATATAGTATGACATTTCATGCATATCGAACTACATTCTATGAAATTAAAGTCCATGTACGGTGACTAATAGCAAATTTGAATCGACGGTGATAATAATCTTTTGTGTAGAGGCAAGCGTGTTTCAGGATGGTTCCAATTGTAGTTCAAGACAGGTTTCATAATGGAGGAGGTTCTAGATTGAGATATTCCTTGCTGACTGTTATTGTTGTTAAAACTATCAAGCATGTAACATTCGGCTATCGCTTGTACGAAATTTTAAAATTTTTTTTGGATAATATATCAAACCAGCCATGAATTATTTAACCGTAAGGTCTAACTCGGTAATTATTATGTTTTCTAGCTCTGGTTAAAAGTGTGGTCGGGTCAATATATCTATGAGAATTTCAAGTTAATGAGAAACCCCGAAATCATATTGAAAGTACATAATGTTAATGAACAGAATTCATATAAATTCTTAGCGACGAAACAAGAAAAATTATTTTTATAAATGTTACTGTGGGGCCTCGCATTGCTGTAGCCATTCTCTCATCCACCAACTTTTCAACAAACCTTTAGACGGAGTAATTTGGAATGGTAAGTGACAGACCTTCTATCTCACGATGCGTAATTCGCTCTTTGCAAAAGTTCCCTTTCCCTGGATGTGCAATTCGGCGGCCGGGCTTAGTGTTTTCACTAG
Source organism: Ostrea lurida (assembly GCA_903981925.1). Classification (NCBI taxonomy): domain Eukaryota; kingdom Metazoa; phylum Mollusca; class Bivalvia; order Ostreida; family Ostreidae; genus Ostrea; species Ostrea lurida. The sequence continues at coordinate 14,240 of CAJDSM010043043.1, read as the reverse complement.
TAACATCATATTGTTCAATCTGGGATAACAGTTTTGCATAAATATCTTTTATTTCATTTATAGTAATTTTTTTGACCAGCGTTACATGTTTGTAAAGTAGTTGTATATTGTAGTGGATTCACATGTACCAGCTAATTGTGGATTTTTATTTCTTTTAATGGTGTCAGATTGATACTGTACTTATCGTTTAAGTATTTAAGGTAAATATGCCTTTTTTAAGCACATCAATGATGCATTGATAGCCTGCGGGTATATTATATTTTTATTTGTTGTTCAATTTACCATCTTGAAACAGAGGCAGAGTGATTTATTTTTGTTTTCTAAAATTGTTATGTTTTCAGAAGAAAAACAACTAGTATTCTGTTGTTCTCTTATTTTGCTTTCATTTTCATTAAAAAGTTATATACAGTAATGACACTATTCGTTATGTTCTTTTAATTTCATTGATTTGCATCCTGTAAATTTACTATTTGGCATTACATAATATGTTTCTATACAAACAAAGAGATAATGTTGTGTTTTATTTTTCATTGTATTCAAGAATAAGAGTGTAACATGTTAGTGCCAAAACTGGCGCGGTTCTGATTTCTATTGAATTCTTCCGTAAATGTGCTGAGGTCGTTCTCACACAGTATCATTCTTTTTACTATATTCAGATCTGTCATTTTGTAAAGTCTAAAGAACTGATCATATTTAAAACAATTTCAATAGCTATTTAAAGTGTAACGCTGCGCGTTCTTCGGATCTTGTTAGGTTTTATACGTGCCTCGTGGTATATTACGGATCCATGCTCCGTGTTAGCCGGACCGTAAATTTTGGTCACTGTGGTCATTTGTATTTTTCAAAGTGCTGGACAAATGAGGCCAGAGGTTCGGTGTAGACCTTTTATAGCAATTAGTAAGACACATTGGGATACAACATACGTAAACAGAGTACGAATATCTACAAAGCACAAAAGTAATTTGGCCTTCAAAGCCGTAAATATCGCAATTTTTTCCAAAGCAAAATGTTTCATATATCGGAAAGAGCTACTTGAAGTAGATTGCTTTGTCTACTTTATATCTCAGATAAATGTAACTCTTTGACTACGCCTTGGTTTTACTGACTTTTGTTCTTACAATTTTTTTTGATACAAATGATCCTTTGAAATTAGTGCAAAATAGACAAACTTCAAATAAATTAGGTACCATCGCATTGAGCCGGCCTACCACTTATGCTTCCGTGGCATCGGGAATTCTCTTCGCGGGCGTAGCGTGATCGGGATACACGTTGTGAATCAGCTTCATTTGAATATCGTCTATGTCAAATTTTTGTTTATCTTAAATTTGTTTAAGAATAAGATTTTCTATGAAATTTTTTGGGGTTTTAATTTAGGTATATTTGAGCTTAAATAGAGTAAGATAAGGAGTCTCTGTACAAATAATTTTGGAAAGTAGATGGTCGGTGCTTAAAACCCTGATCGGTAGACACTAACACTTCGCGGGGATTACTCAAAACTTTTCTTCAACTACTTTGGACCAACATTCAACCTCTTTCAATCATGCAACCTTTCAAAAGGCTTTTAACTGGCCCGAAAAAATCTAAATTGCTCTCCATCTAAAGCGTGTGAAGTAGATGGTAGGAACAAGCTATTCTAACAATAGTGCTCAGTAATATAGATCTGAAACATTTCCCATTAATATCTTGTTATTCAGTATGCAACAGTGATTTAAACATGTGTCAAAATTGCGGGTAGCGCACGCACTAATCGACGAAAGTTTGTTCATTACTGGAATTGCTCGGAGAGACCTTTTTCATTCTGTGTACAAAGACATTTGTGAACAAGGCACCAAAGTATTCAGAGAAAAAGATTTCAGGAAACTGCGGGCACCTGCGAAGTCAACAGATCCACACCGTACCGATTTTCCTTGAAAAACAACCTCGTATTCAAATTAACCCGGAACACAGGATGTGTCTTCGAAAATACTCATCTCATACATAGACATTTAATTAATTAAAACGGGACAATCAATTTTCAAAATATTCATGTAAATTCTTTTTTATATTGGCTTGTAAATGCGCATTTACCGACACGAAATATATTTTATTTGACAAATCACGTTGACCTGTAAATTTAAAGCATGAAATTTATTTTCCAGCAATAATGCTGATTTAAACAGATATCAAAAGTTCAACGGGAACACGCTGTCTCTCTCTGATGAAAAAAAGAGTTACCCGGAAGTAACAGATGTCCAATGAATGGTGACGTCTGTTGTACATTGTACATTACTATGATGTCTACATGTACCATTCTTTGCATTTAGATGCGAATTGCCCTCAACAAATACATGTACTTCAAATCAAATGTGAAATTTCTCAAGATTCTTTTAAATAGATGGGGTTTAGCATGTGGAGCTAGAAGTTAACCTCTGTAGTGGGCTGATTCATACCGATCATTGTTTTCAAACAGGTGCCACCCCCCCCCCCCAACACTGCATGAAAAACCAACACACCCCTCCTCGCCCAAAACACTGCATGAAAAACCAACAACATCCCCCTCCCGCCCCCCACACGCAGAAAACCACAAACTCTCCCAACACTGTCAAAAACCAACAACCCTCCCACACTGCAGATAATACCAACAATCTCTCCCCAAACACTTGGCAGAAAAAACACTCTCTCCAACATTTGCAGAAAACGTTCATCAATCCTCCCCAACTCTGCAGAAACCACAAAGTAGTGCCAACACTCCAACACTGCAGAAAACCAACAGACTCCCCACACTGCAGAAAACCACAACCTCCCCACACTTGCAGAAACCACAACACCTCCCCCAACACTGCAGAAAACCACAAAGTCATGGCTGCAAGCAACCCTCCCAACACTGCTAGATAACAATCCCTCCCCACACTGCAGAAATCAACCCTTTCCAACTGCAGAAGAAACCAACAACACCTTCCCCAACATGGCATGGAAACCAACAACCCTCCCAACACTGCAGGAAAGAACCAACAACACCCCCCCCAACACGCAGAAAACCAACAAACACCTCCCCCAACACTGCAGAAACAACAACCTCCCAACACTGCATGAAAACCACAACCCTCCCCACACTGCAGAAAGCCAAGCAACTCCTCCCCAACCATGCAAGAAAACCAACAAACTCTCTCCCATACACTTGCAGAAAACCAACAACCTCTCCAACACTGCAGATAAACACAAATCATGGTTGCCAACAACCTCCCCAATCACTGGCATGAAAAGAACAGACGCCTCCCAAACATGCAGAAACAACACCCTCCACACTGCAGAAACAACAACCCTCTCCAACACTGCAAAACCACAAAAATCAAATTGGTGCAACAACCCTCCCCATAACATTGCAGGAAACTAACAACCTCCGCACACACTGCTGAAGACAACATCCTCCCATCACTGCAGAAAACCAACAACCACTTGACCATCAACACTGGGCAGGAAAACCAACAACACTCCCAACTACTGCAGAAAGCCAACCCTTCCCCATGACACTGGCTCGAAACCAACAACCCTCCCATACAACTCGCAGAACCCACACAATCATGGTGCCAACAATCGCTCCCGAACACTGCATGAAAACCATACAACCCTCCTCGCAGCTATGCAGAGAAAATACCAACAACTCTTCCCCAACACTGCAGAAAACCAACAACTCTCCCCAACACTGCAGAAAACCACAACCTCCCCAACATGGCAGAAAACCTTAACAACCCCCTAAACACTGTCAAGGAAACCTAACAAACTCCCAAACTGCAGAAAACTACAAAATCATGGTGCGCAAACAAACCCTCCCGCAACACTGCAGAAACTCACAAAGAATCAATGTGGCCAAACAAGCCCTCTCCCAACACTGCAGAAAACTCAACAACCCTCCCACACTGCAGAAATCAACAACCTCGCCCAACATCTGCAGAAAAGTCACAACGCTTCCCCAACATGCAGAAACCACTAAAAATCCATGGTGCCAAAAACCTCCCCAACACTGCAAGAAAACGCAAGACAACCCTCCCCGGACACTCGCAGAAAACCACAACCCTCCCCAACACTTGCCAGAAAACCAACAACCCTCCCCAACACTTGCAGAATAACCAACATAACCCTCCCCCACACTTTGCAGAAAACGAACCCCATCTCATCAATCACTGACTAGAAAACCACAAATGTCGTGGTCCCTGAAGACTGTTGTGTTCTGCGACATAAGAATTCTATTTTACTTTGCAATGTCCTGTTTCGTGCAAAAGTGAAGTCGATCTGGAATTAACAACCACAAAAGACAAGCCTTGGTTAGGTAAAAGACA
>CAJDSM010043041.1:14962-27267 GCA_903981925.1 Ostrea lurida | reverse complement strand
CATCGAGTGGGTATATATACAGAACCCAGGAGGTTGGGAATTGGCACCAAAAAAAAATACAGTCTGATCATCATCGACTTTCCTTGATATGTCGGTATATGACAAAAACTTATTATTTTTATTTATTATGCAATAATGGATGTATTGTCAAATAAATATCAGCATGTTTCAGCTATTTAATTATTAGACTGAAAGTCAATTACTGAGATGAAGAAAATATACATTTGTCTCCTTATATATCGACATGGTGACGAAGTTGATTCTCTATCAATACAAAGTTCTCATAGATATTGCTTTCAAGAGACTTTCCTAATTGTCCCTCTTATAAAACTCTATTCTCAGATTGTCAAGAGGTCAAAAACATTTAGACAAATCACATGTCAAAGTGTCATCGAGTCATTCATCTTTCAAATGATAAAGTCTAGAATTATATCGTCAGAGATTGAGTGAATCATTATGTATGCGACCCTTTTACAACTGAATTCAGTTTAATCTTAAAAACACCACCTACTTCAGTCGGTAGAGACACAAAACTTATATAGAATTTTGTCCCCTTTTGACTGCTCCAATAGTAAATGCTAAAACATGAACGGATGTAATAAACAGTTGAACTTCGGTATATCGAACACTGATATCTCGAATACCATCTGGCTATATCAAAGTGATTCCGAAGTCCCAACCACTATTTTTTTAATGTATTTTCCAATCAATATCTCGAATCTACAGATATCTCTAAATTTTTTTTATTCCTTCAAGTTCGAGATCACGAAATTTAACTCAATTAAAATGATTAACTACTAAATCTTATAGGTACCTGTCTGGCCTTGACATGCATATCTATCGCATTAACGGTCTTTCCGAACAAGTTCAGAGAATGGGACAAGGTCAAGGTCCCTACATGTTCCTCTGGTGGAGGACTGCATTCCCAACTAGCCGTCCATGAATGAGACCCAAAAGACCAAAGTTTGTTCCACATGTAACGAAGATCTATGCCTGACGTCATCAATGGAGTGTGCACGCATTGCAAGTGCTGTACATCGGCACCGTTCTCTGGCACTTCCTGTTTTAAAAGAAGAAGAAAAAAGATAGTATGGTTGTTTGTTTTTCTTCAAGATTATCTTATATTGACACGTCATCAGCTGTAGGTAAAATACCATATAAGACCCATGCAAGACCGTAGCGGTTAGGGTTCCATAACGTGCTAACGCTTGTCGCGACACGGGGCCCCCGTTTTCAACAAGGTTATATACAAAATGACCCGTGAATAAAGAAACAATCATTATCTACGTCCCAAGTTTAACGCAGCCATAGCATGAAGGGGGGGGGGGGGGGGGGGCGTGATCGGTGCAAGTTTGTAGCAAAATAAGTGTAAATTTCAAGAAAACAACAGCGGAACACACCATAACATTTCTTCTTTCTAAAAAATAATCGTATATTTGTTTATGGTGAAATTTGTTTGCAACTTCATGCAAAATTGGTACACAGATGTATCACGGTCTAATGTGGTGATCCGCATCCAGAATATTTTAATTGGCGGAGGTTATAAATCTCTGACTGTTCTTGTTACGAAATAAAGCACTAGCAGTTGCTGTAAATAAATGACTTTATTATATGATTGAATACTTCCGAGCTCTCTGACTGGCTGATATCCAACAAAGTAGAAGTCAATAAATCCTAATATTCACCTCCACGTGACCTGCCAGGTGAATATTAGGATTTATTGACTTTTTGGATCTCAGCCAACTTGCCGCGATCGATCGATTCACCTCCTTACAACAATCAAACCAATGAACAATCTGTAAGGTTTTTTAATCATTTAATCATATAATAAAATAATTATTGCTGCTTTATCGGTCAATACGATGATTTAGACACCTTCGAAGTAAAATATTCACCCCGCCCTTCGGGCTCGGTGACTGAATAATGTACTTCTCAGGTGTCTAAATCTTCGTATTGACCTCAAAAACAGCAATAATTGTAAAATATTGTTGTCTATTGCAATTTTGTATATCGACCAATACATTTTTACAGCAACAAAACTCGCATACATAATTTATAATATAGTTTGCACAGGTTTTATCAGTGCTAAAACTTAAATTCATGGTGATATGGTGAGCCATTGTTATTGTATTTTGCCTAAAGCTGGATCTTCATACCAATATACCGGTAGGCTAGCAATGAAGTTGAAAAACTCCGAAAACCTATATATTTTCAAGACATGTATTTATGATTAATTCACACTATAAACTTGTGAAAAATCCTATAATATAGATCTTTTATAGAAAACGTGTAAATAGACAGTGCACTTAAAACCTGGTATACGTATAGTCACTACTGCTGAACCCATTTAGACTCCATACTGGATGTGACAGTTTATATAGTGCTCTGTACGCCCTTTGTACACCCAGTCTCCTCGGGATATTTCGGGAATTTCCGGAATCTTCCATGTTGGTTCCGATCCCTCCGCGTGGTACCAGAGGTATATCCAGCCGTTGACCTCAGTAGAAGTGTAATGTTTGACTTTAGCGATCTCAGGCACTGTGAAAATGTCAGTGTTGTAGTCGGCGAGTTCTCTTATATTAGTTACGGATCAATGAACCCAATATCTAATATACATACAAATACATTCTAAATATACATATCAAGTATATTAATTTGATCTTTGTACTAAATGAAAATGAAATAGAAATGCATGCAAAATTGGAATACTTAATGAAAATTAAATATTTTATATACATGTTTTACGTCAAATTGGAATTGAACTTTAACCTTTCTCAGAATAGGGAATTTTCATGCACTTTCCGTCACTGCCTCTGAATTGCCAGCCGTGGAATGGGCACTCTAGACAGTCGCCCACAACTCGCCCTCCCACAGCCAGATTGGCGCCCATATGTGGGCAATACGTATCAATGACATGGGCTTTTCCATCTTCTGCTCTAAACACGGCCAGATTTAAACCTGTCAAGAGAGTTTTTAAAATTAGAAGGGCTTCCCCTCACGACCATTTAAATAATTTCATACCATATATGTACATGTATACTAGTAAGCGCTGGAACCCTGATTAGAAAGACGAGGGTCTCTAATGTATTTGTAGATAATGAAATATCCCTGACATTCACAATTTGAATATCTAAAAAAAATATCATGATTTTCAAAAAACAATGTGATTATTTAACACGAATGGGTTGATTTTTATCTTTCACAGAAAGATCGTTTACTGTTTAATGATTTCAATTAGCCAATTATGCTAATCCGGTAGTGACGAAAACATTCCGTATTGAATGGTTATATAAATACCAAAGAGACGTGTTTGTCTCAGATTGCAGTGTATACCACATCTTTTTCCACGAAACCTGGTGAAGAAACCTTTACAAAAGAAGACCATGCGGCATACATACACCTGAATGGATTTCAAAATTGTTTATCATTTCAAAATCAAGAAAAACAAACATAACAACGAGACAAAAACCAACACGCCAAGCCAATTCAAGCGTAGAACAATCGCGAACTGCTACTAGGGTCTCATTCTCCCTGTCGACGTCATTGAAAAGAGTTTCCTTTGGATTTGAAACGAATTTTTTCAAACAAATATAAAGCGATTTTGAACATCAAGCGATATGAGCAATCGTTAAGCACAATATTTGCACAAGGGTAACCGTTAAGAAGAAAGCCACACACTTATAAGACATTGATTGACCCAATTGTTGTTTCTCAAACATTGTAGTTTCTTAAATTCTCACTTGCATGTAGACTATCTTATCTGAGGTTGTAGGAAAGCTGAAACAAATCGCCTCTGTCTATTAGCATGCCCTCTTTTTAAACAACATCAAAATTTGCTATTTAAATTAGATCCATTCGTTTTTCAAATCAAAATCAAATCAAATCAAATATTTATTTTATTTAAAGTCGGACATGTAATACACTAAATATTTACCGACTATAAGCTCTTTACCGACTTTTTGATCACAACAATCCCTTTGCATGTTATCATTTGGGGATCCATACCCTCTGATTGCGATGAAAATGTTTTGCATGTCATTAACAATTAAAATCCGGAGGTTTGTTTCTCGGCAAGTATCTCATTTCCCGGAGGGGTCCTGGAATATTGTATTTCTCAAGTAGCCAGGGGATCGTACTGACTTCAAACATGTCAAAAATTGTGTGATATCATTTTCACAACTAGCAGTAGAAATATTTTCATATTGTTTTGATATTTCACCATAATTATTCACTTCGTAAATCATTCAGTAAGAACTGCAAAATCAATATGCAAGATCACTGGAACTCTTGTAAAAAGAAGTCTCAAAAAGTGTATTTAGCTTGGACACTTCCATGGGGAATACACAACTGTACAAGTGCCATGGAAATTAAAAAGCTTTAGAAACATAAACATGAAATCAAAATGTCTTAAAATATCATACATGTACTTTATTAGGACCAAATTTAAAATCGACACAAATAGTGATACTGTGTTCCGTTCGTTCGTTCGTAGGTCCCTGCGTCCCATCCACTACTCCTCTAAAAGCACACAACAGAATGCTATAAAACTTTCAGGGATTCTTTGTTATATGATGTCATTGTGCACCCCCTATTTTAGATTTTGATTTAAGGGCATACGCAATGTACATTTCACAAAATTTATTCTATCTCCAAAATTGAAGACTTCCAATGACAATGATCAGTGTTACAGACAACGCAAACATAATTCAATCCCTTCAGAATTATTTGACGATGATGAAAATATAATAATACAACTGACAGTGTTTTGTAGTATGTATACGTACAGATGCAGTTGCATTTGCAATCTCCAAAGAGAGGTAACTCAGAATTCAAGTATGAATAATTGTGCAAATTACATTCTTCATCAACTATTATCTTTTCCAAAACATAGGAAATATGGTCTGATTTTTTCTCAAAGAATATCTAAGGTACTATGAATTTATATTACGAATAGTTCTATAAAATATACAGATAACGAACGTTGCGTATGACCTTAAATATTATTGTGCTCCAAGTTGCGAGTAAAACGGTCGCATATGCGACTAGGAAGTTATTTTGCGACTAGAAATTAAAATCAAGTCGCATTTTCGCGAGTGGAGAAAATCCGGGCCTTGGACTCCATTAAAATATAATTGGAATCGAAAGTTTGAATAAATGTTTTAATCAAAGATGGCGGAACAACACTATTTATTGATAGGCTGTTTATGGAAACATCACCATTACCGGTGAAGAGATGTAAAATTTAGGCCTTTGCTCAGAGCTAACAGCCTTTGAGCAGGGAGGGGTCATTATCGTACCACACGTATGTACCAGGACATCGGACCTTGGGGGGGGGGGTTAATTCGAAGTACTACCCCATTTTATCGCCCCTTACGACAAGCAAATGTACTGAAGATTAATTCTAACTCGTATACTTACGATATTAATAATGAGGTCTGCATTTCGGAATTATTAATCGAAAGCTTTATATTTAATAGCCCAGACTAGAACTAGTGTACTTGATGTGATGGCCTAATCCAGTGGGATTTACAGCATTTCTTTCCAATTAAATAATGTAAACATAATGTACAGATACTGATGTTGCTTTTTTACTGAAAATTTTAAGTCGCGTAGTTATCTACAAATCTTATACTTTGGCGAGTAGAAATGTTGTAAATGGCGACTAAAAATTTTGAAATGGCGACCAGAAATATTTCTAGGTCGCCATTTAGTGACCTGACAGCAGATGTGACTTGGAAGCAACTGATTTAATTTTGAGGGTTCCAATAGCAAAACATGAACTTTACCTATATGTTGTATGGGTGGTTCCCAACTCCCATCCGCTCATCCTCTAAAAGCACTCAACAGATTTCTATGAAACTTTCATAAATCATCACTAAAACCCCTACATACTCGATCTTAAATTGAGTTTCCCAAATTTTTGAATTTCCCGGTCTCTCGAGATTTTAATGGCCAAAGTAAAACTTAAACCAATCCGGATTGGACATTCACAATCTTGCGTATAGTGGGTGTTTTCTTAAAAAAAAAAATAATAATAAAAAGATCAAACTATATAGCGATAAAATACTTAGGATTATCATGAAACATAGGTATACATATTTTTTTTTTTCTGTGAAAAAAAAAATTACGAAGAGTGTAAAATTATGTAATAAATGCAATCCTTTATTGTAATAAATTGATTTACTATCATTTAAAATCAATTAGTTTGGTACTATTGCACTTGATCTCCATGTCAGGGAAGACAAAAGTCAATGACCTCCACACATACTTCATGGTCTAGTACTGTACTGTTCTGTTAGATTCTGTCGTCTCCTCTACACAGTCCATATAATGTGTCACCCCAACCAACAAAAGAGCACAAATTGCAGACCTTTAAAGCCTTTTTTTTTAATGATCAAGCAGTCAATCATTGAAATCGGTTACCTGAACGGATAATTTATTTACAATTCTCTTCATGCCTGAACGATGAAATATTTCGCGTTTCTATCGATTTCATTACTCCAAAACACCCCCCAAACTCCATAGTCCGTGTTCACGTCAATGCCCCCAACCTCGCTGAATTGATTTCTAGTGTTTTCCATAAATCGTGAATAACTCAACCCTTTCAACGGCATGTGTTAAAATCCGCGACCTGTCATTAGCATAGTTCCTACTGCAAAGCAAATGACACTTTACCCAGATGTGTGCATTTGATATATGATAAAGACACCTTGCAAAATAGGGTATCCGTTTAATTCGAGCCGAGTTAAACCTCGGAGGGAAAAAAAAAGATAAACAAGTTATATTTTAGATATCATGCCAATTTCATATTATGCAACTGATTGTATGATAAGTTGTGGTAACCCTGGGTAACTTTACAAATATTTGGACCAAAATTAGAAGTCTTGGTTCATTAATTAGTTATACTAACGTACTATGTCAGTAAAATATACATGAAGCTTCGATAAATCCAGGCGTGATGCGTTTGCAGAAAAAAAAAGCCCACGAGCAATCTGGAAAGCGAGGTACTCCATAGTGTAGTTCAGTCATTGATATTATGAACTTTAAGCATCGCATTCATGCATGGATGAATATTTTTCACACAGCTATTCATTCTAGAATTACTTTTGCCCTTTTAACGAAGAAAATATATTAATTCATGTGCCTTTCAGTTCGAACAGAAGCAATGAAACGATCATTCTTTACGTTCGCACACATGGGTTCTAACTTGTTTTATAATTATACGAGGAAATCAAACAAAGAAATGAAAAGACTGACGAACTTTAAATCAGATTCTTTTCAAAGCAAAAGAAATAACGTCAAATGAAAATGAGAGCCATCAGTGGCTATGGAAATCTTCAGTATATTTACCACGTAACCAAGTAAGCACCGACTTGCAGCTTCGCAAGTCACGAAGTATGCTAAACACTAATCTATTTTCCCCTTTCTTACAAGCGGCAACAAAGGTCAGAACTCATGAATAATTTAACTGATTCTAGAGACTGGTAGAACAGGTAGAACTATACAATCTCAGGAGAATAATCCCAAAACACTTCTGTATCGACCTTGATTTCGCAGTCTCAGTAACTATTAGCGGTACAAGAAATTCATCGTAAGAAATAAGAGTGGAAGATTACATGGATGGGATCTAAAATACTAGAGGAGGTGTTCATACCGTGAACCCCCAGAGTAGCCAGATGTACTGCTGGTTCACTAAAATAAACTGCAGCCCGGACATATCTAGAATAACATAGCGGCAATGGCATAGGATATGCATGCATAACACTCAGTTCACTGAACTCTCTAATTCAACATTGTGTAAAATTTCCATAATACATCGTATATCCTTGTATCTGAGGAAACATTCAACTACAAATTGTATGTTATTTAGAATTTCTCAGAAAAACCGTATTCAGGTCTTGTTAATTAAAGATGATTGTGGAATGATGAATCTCCTCTTGAACATCTGAAGAATACTTCACGCTCGAATTGGCGCGCTGTATGTACGGTAAAACACGTCACCTTGAGTTGACGTACTGCATGGACCATTCATACTGGGTCAGAAAAAAATGTTGAACTCGTTATTACATTAAAACTAGTAAGTGCAATTTATCTTGGTAATATATTATTTCCGAGTATAATCAGCGTACAATAGCATTGCTACTGAATAACAGTGATTAACTCAGACTGACGTCAAACTCAACACGACCGGACTGACGTCAAACATAAAACCATAAAACAGACTGACGTCGAACTCAAAACGCAACGTTACTCCCTGGCATGCAACATATAAACCCCTCACTAAATCCTGGATTGTTCGTACAATGTATCACGATCATGAAAACTTTAGCAAGTCGGTTGGAAAAGGGGTACATTTACATCCTTTTTGACGAATCTCTAAACACGGAAATTCAATAAAAACGTGGCTAACAATTTGCCAAACCAACCACCCTACTTATTTTCGTAATAGTGCCCTACTGGTCAAGTTGGAAATCTGGAGAAACAGACTAGTCGGAGTCGACCACTTATATGAGCTCATTATCGCCGAGAGAATCTGCAATGTTGTATCAAATGCATGTATACATGCATGTACATGTATCGGTGTCAGTTCCAATTGCTCCTAATCTACAAGCTACATGATGACCCGGCATGATGATCCCTATTCAAATCAATCATGATCGGTAGTCTATGCACACATTTGACAAGACGGCAAAAAAATATGTAGAGCAAAATTACATAATTTAGGATAAGGCTTTAAATGACAGGCTAATCACTTTTAACTACCTGGTTTTCTTAGGCAAAGCACATTTTACACGTGGGCGCGTGAAATCTCTTAAAAATGACAGCATCTCCATGTCACAGCTGTGTAATTCAACGTATCTCCTATCTCTAGTTTCTAAAGGATTGTTTAAAATATTTTAAAGACTAAAAATGAGTCCAGCTGACTCAAGCAATTCATTTTCTGAAAACACATTTATCTGCATTTATTTCTAAATGAATATAATCATAATCAAATGTTTGCTTCCTTGACAAATTTCAGTCTGGTGTGTATATATGAAAGATGTTTTAAGGCACATGCAATCATTTCATCATTTCAAAATTGATGAATATCATTCATCTTTTTATAATATTAAAAAAGAATAATATGATTTGAGGTGAGGAAAAAAAACAACCCCAAATGAGTTTCACAACTCCTCTAAAAAAATTATATAAAAATAATACATGTAACTAAAAGCTGTTTTATCGATACCTGAATTGTTTTTCTGAACTGATGGATAGAGGAATCAGTGAGAGATTTGTCGCGTTACCCCGCCCCCTCGCCCCCCCGGCCGGACCGTTTTCATAAAACCGTGGAAATAGCGTAAATTATCGCGTATTTGTCTGCAAGATATGACACGCAAATAATGATAACAACAACAATGAAAAATTCCGAGCTGGAGACCACAATTCTAGGAATTTTTTTTTATTTGTTGCATTCTTTAGTAAACCTTTCATGCACATACTGATATCTGGAGATTCTGAATAATTCTGAATAATTAATTCACGCCCGAGCTATCTTCCCAGTAGCTGTAAAAAGGAAATCCTAACCCGGGAACACGAATTTAGTTCTTCCCGGAATCATTATCGATTTGTTCATTATCCCATCTTGAAAATCATATGATTTTTAACACTAAAATTTAAGATTGCTCTTAAGATACGCAATAGTTATTTCAAGTGGGCAACACTTGTCATGTAAATTCATCCGTTTAGCTTTTGCATGCTTGAATGACATATATATATATCCTTCCCGTGAATTTTTCACAACGTCCTCTTGGGTGTTTAAACATTATTTACGAGTTCAAATCATTGTAATCACAACGCATTCTGACTGTCACCTTATAACATACATTTACAAACTGCGTAGACAATTTCATAGATCTCGCAAAGATATGAAGGTTCAATGTTTGCTTTCTGAATATTACTAAAACATCAAAATACTGATGGATGGATCCCGTCCATCTGTATGTAAAGCTGATGGACAAATAATTGTTAATGGTGGTTGGGTGGCGTAGCGGTTAACGAATTCGTTCCTCACTGCTGCGACCCAAGCTCGATCCCCAGGATCGACAGTGGTTGTCTATGAAAGACTACTGAGATCGCCCACTCGGACACAGGGTGGGTACTCAGATTTCCTCCACATTGATCATTGACCACTTCGAGCAAATATCTGAGCGGACGAGATGCAATATAAGCTGTAGAACTTGTTTGTTAATCGTCGTAAAATTAGCAAAAGTTTAAGGTGGAATTTGATGACAGTGTGTTTTGAAAAAAAAAAAATCAAATTCAATCTATTTCGTCAAAAAATGCAGTTTTGGTAGAAAGCAATTGAAAAAAAAATTAAAACCCTTGATGGAATCGAACCTGCGATCTATTGTTTAGTAGGCACAAGGTGCTAACCTACTGAGCTACTCAGCTAGGCATTTAACCCTGATTCCATGTTTCAAAAGGAAGTAAACCATTTAATATGACGGTGTAGTGATATACCTTAAACTTTGACTTTTAGGAGATGACTCTGAATCGGCGCGTTAAGGATGAACACCACATCGTAATAATGGCCGACTTCCTTTCAAAACTTAAAAGAAAATATCATTATCAGCAATACTTTATAGTATATTTATTTTCAATCCCATTGCCTAGCTGAATAGCAAACTGGTTATTAAGTTTCAGTTGCTGAACTGCATGTATATCGTGGGTTCACGTCTAGCAAAGATTTTAATTTCTTCAGTTTACTTTCCACTAAAATTGCAATTTTTAAGGAAATAAGGTAAATGTGAAAGTTTTCAATTTCAAAATATTACTGTACACGTCCTCCACTTTCCATTTCATATTCATTCTTAATACATGCTAGAAGGGCATCCGGATCTCTGTCAAACCTTATTTTTCCGGACCAGTCGGGCGCGAACAGTGGTTGGCATCACTTGGATACCGATAACTGCAAAACTACGCATTACCTTTAAAGTGCATCTGACATGATTATCTTAAAACATTTTCCCTTTAATTAGAAAAAGAGAATCAAAATAATTATAATACACGTGCACGGAAGGATACAATTTTCGTAATTGTTCAAGATTTTTTTCTTTGTTCCTAAGATAGTAAACCAATGGAACAATTTATCAACCACAAACAACCCATTTTTCAGTTCCTTCAAAAACAGTATTAGAAAGATCCACATTAACTTCATCTTTTTACTGTCCCGGAAATCACACTAACCCCATCATATCGACCGGAGTAATTCTTTAACATCTTCGAGCGGTTAGAGATACTCGTTAGAATTTATATTGCATTTAATGTTTCATGTCTGTAGTGTATAATTATCTTGTTTTATATCAAATACATGTAGTGTAGTAGAGAATTGATACAAGTAGTGTATTGCTTGAAGGTCTTACTGATCATCCGGGGACTGAAAAAGACCTCAGCGCGTGGTACTGATCATCCGGGGATTGAGGGAGACCTCAGCCAGTCTTACTGTCACCTGCTGAAAAAAAATAGGGTCGGTAGGTCGGATTTTTAAAAAAAATAAAATTTTTTTTGGTTGCTATTTAGGATGTTTGATGTTTTTGTATGTCATTTGTGCAATTAATGTATGCTGGCAGTTTTAAACAGCCTGTCAACTACTTTAGATGTTGATATCTTGTGCAAAAGTAGGGTAAAAATCAGTTAGGCTTTGGAGAAAGACAACATTTTTGGAAAGTTACAAAATTTTCCAGTAAAAAGTGTTAGGGTAGGGGTGAAAAAATAAGGTCGGTCGGATGACAGTAAACACATATTTTTTTTTTGGCCTGATCATCCGGGGACTGAGTGAGATCTCATCGTGTCTTACTGATCATCCGGGGACTGAGAGAGACCTCAGCCAATCTTACTGATCATCCGGGGACTGAGTGAGACCTCAGCTAGTCTTCCTGATCATCCGGGGACTGAGAGAGACCTCAGCCAATCTTACTGATCATCCGGGGGCTGAGAGAGACCTCAGCGAGTCTTCCTGATCATCCGGGGACGGAGAGAGACCTCAGCCAATCTTACTGATCATCCGGGGGCTGAGAGAGACCTCAGCGAGTCTTCCTGATCATCCGGGGACGGAGAGAGACCTCAGCCAATCTTACTGATCATCCGGGGGCTGAGAGAGACCTCAGCGAGTCTTCCTGATCATCCGGGGACGGAGAGAGACCTCAGCCAATCTTACTGATCATCCGGGGGCTGAGAGAGACCTCAGCCAATCTTACTGATCACCCGGGAACTGAGTGAGACCTCAGCTAGTCTTACTGATCATCCGGGGACTAAGAGAGACC
>CAJDSM010043041.1:0-14937 GCA_903981925.1 Ostrea lurida | reverse complement strand
AAAAATCATACCGACACTGATTTCTCAAATTTATTTTCCCCGCAAAAACAGCACTACCCTCAAACCACGTGTTTTCTAGTGTTTTGTAAACAGGCCTGGTGACGCCCCAGGAAATCGTCATTCATCTTACATACAGAGAAAATATAGTTCTTCTTGTAAACTAATGACGTATTATCTGCAAATTACATAAATTTTCCTATCGGGGTACAAATTTAAGAGAAAAGAGGAGGGGAATGAAAAGAAATCGCGCACGGAAAAAAAATAAGTTCTGTTAATATATGGAACTACATGACTAAAGTCATTTTGATTGGACAATTTACCGTGTAGATACTTAGAAGACAACTTAATTACCCCCAAAAAAATGCCAAATTTGCACAAGCAGTGCCCCTTTTCATTTATCAATTGCATACGTTTCATGCATATTGCGATAGAGCAAGGATAAACTGACGATAACTAGTGAGATTACTTCCCCCTTGGGTCATTGTGATTTCGGCGTCGGCAGTGAATATTAGACACGTGTGCAACTACTTTTCAATTGAAATAACTTGTAGAAACATTGATATTTCCCCACTGGACAAACAATGGATATCCCTTCATTAGACAGAAACCGAATGATTTAGATTTGTTATACAATACCACGTTAATCAATTCTCGTAATGTAGTACAAAATTTTTATTTTAAATTGCTAATTAATTCGATTATACGTAACATAGATCTTTGAATTCGTGTATATCTTCAATTTTCCGGTATTTTAATGGAATCTGCATCTCGTCGTCATTTGGTGTCCTAGCACAGCCCATAATACACTTAACAGATCAAACCCGATCGTTGGGGACTCACGGAGTTAATTCAGTATAAGATAACGGCCTCAACATATGCATAGGTTTGTGATATTTCTCCGATCTTCAAGAGGGTGGGAACCCTCAAATAGGGAGGTCTACCACCAATATAATGACCACAACAAATGATGAGTTGGCAATATCTGTTTTAACAAAGAAATAAGACCGAATTTGGAGAGGAAAGATTAGACCATTTTCCACCACCAGTATACCCAATTTCATACAAAATTATCCACCATCTGATTTCAGAAATAATTTAAGCTAAAATTCTCCCTAAATTTTGGTTTAAAAAGTGCAAGTCGACAAATTAAACCATCGCGCTAAGTATCGTATTATTCGAATTCAATGTTCGCTCAAATCGCCGTTTAGACTGTGTGCCGAAATAACTTAGTGACAATATGAACAAATACGACATATGAACATGTAACTTTCTTCAACGTTTCAAGAAAGCCGGCAGCAGACATGATCGCAGAGCATGTACCCACAGCCGTCCCAATCGTGGTGTACTCCTGCTACCAAGCGCCTCGGGGACTGTCGTTTATCCCTGTCAGAACGAACATTTCGCATTCTGGCCCTTAAACAAATAATCGTAGATCTTCGGTGTTAGAGAAAGAAGCAATATGAGTCAAAACACCTAGTTGCCTATGAGGCCCTGATGGGCTCTATTATTAAATGCCTGAATATTCTCCAAGACACTAAACTTGGAAAAGAATAAATTCTTAAACTCAAACACAGAAATACGAAATCGCAGATTGGGTCGATTAGATGAAAGAATCTTACGAAAAAGCCAGAATTCATACAGTAATGCTCGATACTTATGGAGGTCAAGTGACGCCCCTATTGAAGACCGATAGGAGGGGGGCATTGGCGCAATATAGCGCATTAGTAAAGACCAATGCGGAAAATCCAGCGGCTTTTGGTGATTGGTTAGGTGTTCAAAACTACCAATTGTGCGTCTTGTTGTGACCAGGTTGGCATGTTAAATATTTAGCATTTCATGCTGTACACGAAAAGAATACGTTTTGTCCCATATACTATTTAGATGTAATGAAATTTTCCATCGTGAATTGCGAATGTTTTGTTATGACCTAATAAAACAGATGTTTGTTCCCAAAATGTCCCATTGTTTGTGATATTCACTGCGTTTTGAGGTATATGAGAAGGGTAAAACCGAGAAATCGGGAAATCGGGAAATTTACAACTTCCTTGCAAGGTAATCCACAACCGAGTAAGTATTTTCAACTATATGTTTTAATGTAGGAAAAAAATCCGCCGAAAATCAGTCTATACAGTTGTGTAAAATTAATTCATCAAACAGTGTTAATATGTTACCTGTCTCGTTCTGCGGTATCAGAAAAATGATGACCCGACCGGCATTTTCTGCAATTTTTCTCCAAACACACTACCCTCAAACCACGTGGTTTCCTAGTGTTGTGGTTAAAACAGCCTTGGGCGCCCCAGGAAATCGTCTTATCTTAACTACAGAAAATAGTTCCCTTGAACATAGAGTATTTCTGCCAATACATCAAAAATTTCCTAATACGGGGGTAACAAATTTAAGAGAAAAAAGATCGAGGGGGAAAAATAGAAAAAAATACGCGCACGGAAAAAAATATTTCTTGTTTAAATATATGGAAACTACAATTGACTAAGTTCATCTTTATTGGACAGATTTACCGGTGTATACCTTGAAGACAACGTTAATTTACCCCCAAAAATTGCAAATTTGCAAACAAGTGCCCCTTATACATTATCAATGCTACTTCTGCTTATTGCGATAGGAGCAAGATAACTGACGTCAACTATGATTTACTTCCTTGGGATTCATTTGATTCCGGCGCCGTTTGGCAGTGAATATTCAGGACACGTGGCTTACTTGTCAAATTGTAATAACTTTGTAGAATAATGTATATTTCCCTTGAAAATCGTTCCATTAGACCAGACAATGTTAATTTTATTACAATCAGTTATCAATCCGTTAATGTATTTACAAAATTGTTTAAAGTTGCTAATTAAATTCGATTTCGACGTACATGATCTCTTGAAATCATGTTATCTTTCAGGATTTTTCCGGCTATTTTAACATTGGAGAGAATCTGCATTCTGTGTTCAATTTGGTGTCCAGCATAGCCCTATATTTCCTAATTGTTTTAAACACTTAACAGATCAAACCGAGGGACTCACGGGTTTAATTAGTTTTAAGATTAACGGCGCCTAATATGCTGGTTTGTAGTGTTTTTCTCCGATCTTCAAAGGCTAGAGTAAACTTCAAAATAGGGGTCTACAATTACTTGGTGTAAACAAAGAAATAAGACCGATTCTGAGAGGAAATATAATTTCAGACATATACCAATTCATACAAAAAAAATTATCCATCCAATCTGTTCAGAGGAATAAATTTAAGCTAAAATTATTCCTAAATCTGGTTTTGAATAAAGGTTGGTCAAGTCGACAAAACTTTCGCGCTAAGTTATCGTAAATATTGAATTATCAAGTGCCAAAAGCGTTTAAACGGCTGAAAATATATTAGTGACAATACCTGAAAATACAGAATAGAAACATTGTAAGGTTTGTCATACGTTTCAGAAGCCGGCAGCAGAACATGATGAGGGTCATGTCCCACACCGTTTCCGAATCGTGATCCTGTACGGCGGGGACTGTCGTTTATCCGTTTGTCAGAGGACAATACTTCGCATTCTGGGCCCTGAAACCAAATAATGTGAGATCTTCTGTGTTTAGAAAATGCAAATCGTGTGGCCCTATTGAGTGTGACCTTGATGGGATCTATTCATTAAAAACTGCCTTGAATTATTCTCCAAGAACTGAATGACTTGGAAAGAAAAAAATTCTTTTAATTAACTCAAACACAAGAAATACGAATTCGCAGAATTGGAGTCGCATATTAATGAAAAGATTTTTGAAGCCAAGAATTCATACGCAGTAATGCCTCGATACTTTATGGAGGTCGAACGGTGACCCTATTTGAATGACCGTAGGGGGGGGGGGCATGCGGCCAATAAGCGCATTATTAAGAAAGCGAAAAATCCATGCGGCTTTTGGAATGGTTAGGTGTTCAAACTACACCAATTTTTGCTCGGACCGCCTGGTGTGACCAGGTTTGCATGTAAATATTTAGGATTATTCATGCCGTACACGAAAAGAACGTTGTCCATAGCGTATTTAGAATGTTAAAATGATTGTCGCATTCGTGAATTGCGTATGTTTTCGTATACCTATAAACATTGTTTGTTTCCCAAATGTCCATTTTTATATTTCAGTAGCCGTTTTGAGTTTGAGAGGGATAAAACCGAGAAATCTCCCGAAATCCGGAAAATACAATCCTTTCAAAGTTATCGACACCGGGGAATTATTTTCCACTATCTGATTTGCTACTGTAGGAAAAAAAATCGGCGAAAAATCAGTTATACCACTTGTGCTTAAAATAATTCATCAAAACAGTGTATTATGTTACCTGTCTCGTATCTGCCTATCAGAAAATGATCCCGACACCATGGACCATTTTCTCAATTTTTTTCTCCGACCAAACGAGCACTACCCTCAAAACAACGTGTTTCCTGTGTTTTGTAACAGCCTGTGGGCGCCCAGGAAATGCGTCTTATCTCGACAGAAAAATGTTCCCTTGTAAACAAAGAGTGATTTCGTATGCCAACAAATTACATAAAATTTCCTAATCGGGTACCAAAATTTAAGAAGAAAAAGGATGAGGGGAATTGAAAAAAAATCGCGCACGGAAAAATATTCTGTTAAGATATGATATGAACATACAATTTGACTAAGTTCATTTTGATTGGACAATTACCGGTCTGTGTTACCTTGAAGACAAGCTTAATTACCCCCAAAAATGCAAATTCAATGCACAACAGGTCGCCCCTGTTCATTTCAATTGCATGACTTCTGCTATTGCATAGGGGTGCATAGATAATGAGTAACCTAGTGATTTACTTCCCTTGGGATCTTGTGATGTCGGCCTCGTTTCGGCAAAGTGAAATACTTAGACCACGTGTGCTACTTTTCAAAATTGAAAACTTTGTAGAAATCATGATATTTTCCCTGAAATGCTTTTATCATTAGCATCACAAGAACACAATCGATTAGATTGTATTACAACGCAGTTACAATCCAGTAATGTATTTACCAAAATTTTTAAATTGCTTATTATATTCGAATTTCGCCCTACATGAATCTTTGATTCATGTTATATCTTCAATTTCGTATTTTATCGGAATACCTGATCTGGTCCAATTTTGGTGTCCTAGCAAGCCATTAATTACATCCTTTAGCTGATCTAGTATCAACAAGGCGTGCGAGAGGGCCTTGTTTTTAGATTTGACATGGAAAGACTGTTCACGGCTTCGCCTAATTGTAGTAAATGGGGGTGTGGTAGGAGGATAATCCAATCGTTCATAAACAAACGGGGGAAAGTAAGATGTGCTGATGGATCGTATAGGAAAAAGTTTATGGTAGTGGTTGCAGAGATTGAATATCTCACTGTATGTTACTTGGGCAGAGGGAGGAAAAACAAAAAGAAGCTAAGAAAGGGGCATAACGTCGGGGGCTTTACCCTTTCCGTGAGGTAAGCGCGGTAGAAGTATCAGTGAACAAGGGGGATGGCGGCCTACTGGGGAACGGGGCCATCCCTGGGAGGAAAGGCGGGGGGGCCCGGGGGCGGGTGTATGTCGGGCGGGGGAGCTCAGTTTGGCTAATCTGCATGTCAAAAGTCTGATGGGAAGTTCGGATAAATTATGTACTGCTGAGAAACTGATAAAAATGACTGGTTCTTGTATATATCCAGGATATTACTCACATAACTAGTGTGGGCGCCGAATCCGGATCATTCCCTGGGACCATTGGCCCGTCCTGATGTGAAAGAAAAGAAGAAGATAAATTACATCTGCGAGAACAATTCAGTGGTATGTTAAATTCCGGGAATATTATGTTGATGGTAGTACGCGGTTGTATTTTTTGTTTGTTAGAGAGATATATCTGTGCAAAAGTAGGGTAAAAATCAGTTAGGCTTTGAGGAGAAAGACAACATTTTTGGAAAGTTACAAATTTTCCAGTAAAAAGTGTTAGGTAGGGGTGAAAAAATAAGGTCGGTCGGGATGACAGTAAACACATATTTTTTTTTGGCCTGATCATCGTCGGGACTGAGTGAGATCTCATTCGTGTCTTACTGATCATCCGGGACTGAGAGAGACTCAGCCAATCTTACTGTCATCCGGGACTGAGTGAGACTCAGCTAGTCTTCCTGATCATCCGGGGACTGGAGAGAACCTCAGCCAATCTTACTGATCACCCGGAACTGAGTGAACCTCAGCTAGTCTTACTGATCATCGGACTAAGAGAGACCTCATCGTGTCGTCTTCATCCGGGGACTGAGTGAGACTTCATTGTGTCTTCATCCGGGGACTGAGTGAGACCACAACACCCGACTCACCCGCGCATAAAATTCACTTCAGATCCTGAAAGAGCAGCAATTTAGGTCTGGAAAGACTTTAAAGGGGTTGCAACATTGACGAACAGCACATCGTCATACTGTTTTCTTCAATGAATGTCTCTATTGCAACTATAAAATGAGGAATATTTTTCTCCTCTTCGAATTCATCAGCCATCAACTGCCTGGATGAGGACTTCAATTCTTGTATGTACATAAGAAATGAATCTTATATTTTTTCGGGTGATGCAGGTATCACCGAATTTTAGACGGTAAAACTCATCAATGCGCGAAGCGCATTGATGAAAAGTTTTACCGTCTAAAATCTCGGTGATAACCTGCATATCACCCGAAAAAATATAAGATTTATTTCTTATCATTTAATTTTATATTACAACAACAAAATAATGTTCATAAGACTTTACTTGTTGTTCAGGTACGTTGATCGAAAAATCACCTCAATTCTTAAAAGGTGTTTTAACCAATGAGAATCGGCGCTAGGTGATCACGTGAAATAAAATTAAATGATATGTATATCTAAGCAATCTTGTATGTACATGTATATCTAAGCAATGCACATGCCCCCCCCCCCTCTCTCTCTCTCTCTCTCTACGCACACACTGGGTTTTACAATAAAGTCGCACTATTCAATTTTGGGTCAAAAACCTTATTTAGCGTTTCTGTTCCAAATATTTCAAAAATCTGTGTTTGTTGTAGAGTGAAAGGTGATGACGAGACTCTACAAACTCCACTGACACTAAATTGAAATTCTAGTTAACCTATCCAACGCAACGATTATAAGACGTTCTAAAGATGGTCATTACCGATAGTAATATGATATACAATTTATACATGGATAATTTAAAACGACACACTCCTTTTGAAAGAGTGGAAATCCCGAGATATTTAGGATTGCTCAATCTTCTATATCCTTAACTCATAAGACAAGGACGTTGCCATAAAATGTGTATATAATTATCGTCGTTTTATATCGAGAAAATACGGAAATAAGAATCCAGTTTTATTAAGAATTGCTCTTAATCTTTTCAAATTTAATTTAACTCCACTTGCTGCGAGTGTCAAGTTTGTTGCATTCAAGTGCATGCAACGATAAAACGTGTTGCTTTATCGCTTTATACGTCTGCATGCTTCGTTTTAATTTTTTGTCACTTTGTTGTATTTTGTCGGTCAAAATCTCTCTGGAGCTTGAGTTGTACACGTACTGTTGCATGTACATACCGATTCTAAATAAATCTTATCCTAAGTACGATGTTAATTGTACTGTAGCAACCACTTCCAAAGTCCGCACCACCTGATGACTCAGTGTTAATATTGGGCACAGATGAGTAATTTCTAATATATTGCATGTATGTAATTTACTTGCACTCTCACTTGCATGAGGTTATCAATAATGTTATCACGTTAACGTCGGTTTTGTTGACAGATTTCGTTGGCCATGACCTATTGTAGGGCTACCCCTTTAAAATCAAATATGAAGATCTTTTTTTTTTTCACCCGGTTAATTTTTTTTCTGTCTCGCAAACAACTATGGATAGAATGTACGGATAGAATACATGAGACAGACATGGTGAAAATGTTACATGTAGACCTTAATTTTCCTTACCCAATGCAGATATATTTTGTGCATTTCCGGGTTCAAGCCTGAATCCCTCAATGAGTCCAAACCATCCATTGGGGTATACCGGGGGGATGTCTCCCACAGATCGCAACTTCCTCACCCTGTTTACCGTTTCCTTTACATCTCCCTCCGACACATAACCAAGATCCCCCAAGTATCGAACTCTGTTAATGGGCACGAATAGAAATCCGTACAGCTTGTATAGTACATACACAATGACAGCATACGCAACATACGTAAACACAGAAGAAAAATCCGTCAGAAAATTAAACACAGGAGAGTTCCACTGAGACATCCACAAGCGACCGGTTTCATAGAGGGGCACGTTCAAGACTTTCTGTGACACCGATGCTGAAACCGCCAAAATCAATACACAAGTTATCACTCCCAGTGTTCCACACTTGTTAAAATCTGCCATGCTTACCGCCAGGTGAGAGGTATGTCGTATCGATAGTCCACTTGTTATCAATACCGCACGTGGCCTTGATCGTTCATTGGTATTTCAGTTGCATTCCACTATTTCCGTAAGCTTATATTCGATTCAGCACGAATAGGAAATCCTTTTATAGGACTTAATACGAAATCACGCCCATGGTTCATTGGACTTAAGTGAACGATTAAAGCACACATCAATAGACCCCGCCACGAGTGGATATACACAAACAAACATTAGCATTGCACGTCCCTTGGTAGTTCTGAGATTTTTAAAGTGAAACTCTAAATCGACAAAACAAACAGTAACAGGCCTAGGCTACCTGTTTTAGGAGTCGGGAACTAGTACAGGTATCAGGTGAACATCGTAACTGAACGTGTGAAAGATCACGTAATATCTCTCTACACAAAAGCACATAGAAAAAAATTATCAATTGTTAGTCTAGAGAACAAATTTTCCGACAGTTCTACTGGATATTGACAAAATATTACCAAAATGATAATTGCATCAGGGCCGTAACCTGGAATTTCCATTGGGGGTGCACAAGAAAAAGGCAAGGGGTCTGGGGACCGCTTTAGGGTCCCAGCTGGTCCAGGGCTGACCCTGGTAGGGTGTCCAGGGGGCGAATCCCCTGGAAGCTGAAAGGTTTTAGCATTTTCACTGGGTCGGGGGGCACTTTTGGCACCCAGAGGGTCCAGGACAAGCTCTGGAAGGGGGTCTACGGGGCGTAGCCCCCAGATGCTGAGAGGGTTGTGCATTTTCATTTGGTTAAGTCCATGTGCATCAAGTTATTGGTAGATAGTCTCTTGTAGGGGCTTGCAGAGATGTTCACGACCCTTTCCTAAGACATACCCTTTAAGATATGCCCTGAGTATAACGAGTATTAAGTACCGTTATGAATATTAGTATGTTTCTAGCATGAAACTAAGCTAAGTACATGTATTGGTGTGTATAGCCACCAGTGCTAAATGTGCATTGTTCGTATATAGGTCCTACTTTGAGTGTTGTTGACAGTG
Organism: Ostrea lurida; assembly: GCA_903981925.1. Lineage (NCBI taxonomy): Eukaryota > Metazoa > Mollusca > Bivalvia > Ostreida > Ostreidae > Ostrea > Ostrea lurida. Next base: position 5,555 of record CAJDSM010043041.1, on the reverse strand, counting down.
ACATTTTGTGTATAAGGAGATCATTGGCCCTTGCACATGGCTGTCGCCTGGAAGGATCCCTACCCAACTCGGAATGGACGCACGAGGAAGGACCAACTGGGACCATTGATAAAGATACAGAAAACATTAGCATTGTTTATTTCGGTTTGTATTAAAAAATGTTGAAAATCAAATTTATTCAACTTGTTTCTGGGTCGACCTCGGTCATCATGTGACAAAATGATTTAATAGCTTATAATTTAGGAAAAAAAGTTAGGAACATCCTAAGATCAACTTACTTAAGATGTTTCCTGACGTTATCTTCGGAGCATCTCGAGTTGAGACATCATATTCTTATTTATACATGATATTCCGACATATTTCCGAGTGATGATTCAAAATCTAGACACAATTTTCTTAATACAGATAATTAAAATAACTATCTTCAAAACTAAGAAATAATAACTTAGTGGTAAGTCTTCCAGGGATCAAGAGAACACAGTGTTCGCCTGCTACTTCTAGATTTAATTTGAAAAATTACTTCACATTTAAATTCATGGCAAAAGTATATAATTATCAGATCATTATTATAATTATATTTTGTCAGAATTTCAAGTTCTCTTTCAGTTTACCGAATGACATGCAATATCTACATGATGATTATAATGGAGAAGGATGATTGTTATGAGAGCATTTTGAGTTTGTGAGTTCTGTCTGAAATAAAGACTAATTGTTTATTAAAAAATAAAGTTGGGCCGGTCAACAGGAAGTGGACATTCTGGCAATTGGAACTCGGTTCACGATACAGTTTCACCAATACTGCTGCTATCTGTGCCAAATACAGTCAGGTTGATCTGGCCTATTTGGATTGGACCAGAGAAAAATGATGACAGAAATTTGTCCATAGTTAAAAATCATTCAACGGTCGCGTTAACAGGAAAGTTGACTTCGGCGATTGGAAACTGAGTTACACGATTACAGTTGTCCATATGATGTCTTGTGCCCAAATAATCAGAACTCGTCTGTCCTGGGTTTCCTGAGAAATATTTACAGAAATTCGTCCTGTTTACAAATATTCAACAGTTGCGTCAATACAGAAGTTGACATCGGAGATTCGACTGCGTTACACAATACCAGTTGCCATACTCTCCTACTGTGCAATATCGGTCAAGTCCTGCTGTGGTTCCTGAAAGAATGTGAGAGAAATTCTTGTCCATGTTAAACAAAATTCAAATCGCGTCAAACAGGAATGACCAATGCGGCAGATTGGACACTGCCGTTAAACAATACAGTTGCCATTACTGCCTCTTGCAAAATATAGGAGTGGCCTGTTAGTCTGAAGAAATATGTGACAGAAAACTTCGTCCATGTATAAAATATTCAAAGTCGCGTCCATAACAGAGATGACAAGTGCAGATGGAAACTCTTACACGATACCAGTATAGAAATACTGACTGCTCTGTGCCAAATATCAGGGAAGGCGGCCTGCTGTGGTTCCTGAGAAAAAATGTGCAGAAATTTGTCCAGTTAAAATATCTTTTATTTAAGTCGCGTACAAACAGGAGTGACCTACGCGGCAGATTGAAACTCTACACAATAACGTTGTCCATACTGATGCTCTGTGCCAAATATCAGAAAACTGGACCTAGTGGGTTCTGAGAAAAATGTGAACAAAATTATTGCCCATGTGAAAAATATCAAAGTACGCTTCCAAACAGGAATTTGCATGCGCCAATTGGAAATGCGATTACACGATACAGATTGTCATGCAGCTGCTCGTGCAAAATTATCAAGAAACTGGACTGCTTGTTTCCTGAGAAAAATGTGACAATAATTTGCCATGTGACAATATTCAAAGTCGGTCAAACAGAGTTGAATGCGGTAGATTGAAACTGCGTTACACAATACAGTCTGTCACTGATGCATCCGTTCAAATATCAGAACTGAGCTGTGTGGTTCCTTAGAAATATTGACAGAAGATTTGTCCATGTTAAATACTATCTGCAGTAAACAGGAAGTTGAATGCTGACAGACTGTGGAAACTGCGTTTAACCACGATTACAGGATTTTCCATACTGCTGCTCTGTGCAAAATATCGAGAAGCTGGCCTGTTGGTTACTGAGAGATATGTGACAAAATTTTGCACATTTAAAAATTTCAACTCGCGTCAACAAGGATTGACATGCAGGCAGATTGAGAACTGCGATACACAACAGCTGTCCAGATAATGCTGCTCTGATGCCAATATCAGGAAGCATGATGTGTGGTTTCCAATGAGAAATAGTGTGGACACATTATCCATTGTCAAAATATCTCAAAGTCGATCAACAGGAAGTTGAATGCGGCAGGTTGAAATAGCGTTACAACAATACGTTGTCCATACTGCTCTCTTGCAATATCAGCACCCACCCACCCTGAAGGCTGGCGTGTGTCTCCTGAGAAATAATGTGACAGAAATTCGTTCAATGTTAAATGATTCAAAGTTCGCCGTCTAGACAGGAAGTTGACACTGCGGCGTGTGTGGAAAATGCGTTACACATAAAGCTTGTCCATACCTGATGCTCTTCCGAAATATCAGGAAGCTGGCTCTGTGTTGTTCCTACGAAAATGTAACAGAAAGTTCGTCAATGTGAAAACTATTCAAAGTCGCTATAGAAACAGAAGTTGACATGCGGCCAGATTGGAAAACTGCACTACACACATACAGTTTGCTTATCTGACTCCTGTGCAAATAGTCAGGAACTGGCCTGCAGTGTTCATGAGAAAAAATGTGAACAAATATTGTCCAAATAAAACTATTCAAAGTCTGCAAAGACGCAAACCGACTAAGTGATCCCATATATAGTCGCCTCCGCAACAATGCAGGCGACACATAATATTATCTGCTAATCTAAAACAACGATTTGTTTGTGAAACATGATGCCCGATCACACTGACAGTGAAAGGGGCTTGTCACAAGGATATGCAATGTAAAATGAAAGTCCCAAATCATCTTACCATTCAAAACGTTATGCCCACATTATAAAGTTTGAGAAGTAGGTCAAATTTCAAAGTCAGCAGGTACACAACATTCGAGAGCGAGTGAAAGGCTTGTATAAGGAAAACATGTGCAAAGTGAAAGTCTATCATTACCTTAGAAGTTTATGCCATGATTAAATTTTTTCAAAAGTAGGTCACAAGTTTCAAGAGTTCAAAGTATCAGGACGAAAAATTTATTGGAACTAGTTGAAAGGCTTATCTCAAGACTCAAAGAACCTATCACTTACATCAAAAATTTCAATGGTCCAATTGTTAAGTTCTTTTCTGCAGCATAAAAAATCAATTTAAAAACAATAAAAGGGAGTTGTGATACCTTGAACCCATGCCATGCATATGCATGAACTAGTTCAATACGACTGCGATCATCAAACCTCACTTCTATATTTTGAGACCAAACAGCGACGTTCAGTCGAGATGAACATTTGCATATGCTCAAATCGAGCATAGTAACACGTGGGCGGACTTCAGTTCTTACATCAGTAGTAAGGGTCAGATATTCCAATCCTGTTACTCCCTTGATAAAGTATACGCACCAATCACACCATTCGTTTGAAATAACAATGCCAGTATCATACAAACGACATATGCTACGCGACAACCCTAGACGCAGGTTCAGCTCGGTATGGTTCCAGTCACTCTACGTCATAGGAGTGACTCTAACCGTTCGGTTAGACTCCGCGGAACTCGAGTTGTACTCGCGTACGAAATCGGAGTCGCACCGCATCCCGTTCATTCAATATTCGTTACAATGAATTGCAATGTGAAATCACTGAACCACGCAATCCCCTTGACAATTAGTTCATATTACCAATTAAATTACATCACGCCAAGGTCAAGTTAACGAGCAACCCCAAGTGAACATAATACGCCGTACAGTATTTTATGAGATTCATATTGCAGCCAGTAGTACCGTCTTTAAATACTTCATTTCATGTAATTCGACGCGATATGAATTTTCACTTGGACATACTCGCATATGTCACCAATTTGAAGTCCTACCAAAACATTTTGGACTTGTTTGACCTATCAAGGATTTTCTTAAGTCAGCTGACATGACCCTTGACTTTGTGACTTGAAAAACAATAAGAGCATTCCACTCATATAGGTAATACTTACCCAAGTTGTATGATCCTAAGATCATAGCGTTTAGTTGACTTCCTGCCTTAACGTTTTTTTTCTACTGATAGACACTACAACCTTACACTTTACCTTGAAAACCAATAGCATCTATCCTCTATCAATCGTGATCGATGCTGTACCAATTGTAACTGACCTAATTGTTTAGTCTCTTCCTGCCACAAACGTTCCTAACTAAGTACACTACAGACGTCAAAAGAACCTTGACTCCGACCTTGAAACAATAGATCTTTCTTTATCATGGTGAATATTCTACCAAGATGTAAACCTAGAGCCGTACGTCGTCTGTATCTTTGCCTACAGCATTCTCCTACTAAGTACTTAATATAAACAACGACCCTGACTTTGACTTCCGACCATGAAACATAAGACACTTTCTCGTAATCAATGGTGATCAATTGATTCACAAAGTTGAAGATCCTGCGGAGGTTACGATTCAGCCTACAACCCGGACGACGAAGACAGACGGACGGACAACTACTATACTAATAGCCCTGTCTTCGAACGGGCGTATAAAATGATTGACACAATCGGTCTTTTCAGGCCCAAGTAAAACCAGTCTCGACATATTTCTGAGTTGATCATGATAAGCAAGGATGACTCCTAAATACCTTTTCATCAGTAAATGTTGATCTCGCAATCAATACAGACTGCCTCATGTTGATAACGAGATTAGGTTGAATCTGAGACAAAGGTACGCTGTCTGAAACTAGCGACAACTATATGCGGACGCCTAACTTCAAGAAAGCTTATGAGAGAACTGACTATACGACTAAGACGCTGTCCTAAGATATGCATCAGTGACAATGCCTGCTAGACTCGTATATCATGAAGGTCTACTTTTCAGTCTTAACATTAATAATCTTTTGGGGGGGGGGGCGGGGGGGGGGCTTCCCCGCCAAGTTCTAAAGGTTCCCAACCTTCAAGAGACTCAAGATTAGTAATACTAGTGACTCGCACACTTTTCACAATTAAATCCCTGGAATTGCGTAATATTACTTGTTAATATACCAGGAGGATCGCTTACTCATCCTAAGACACTAGATCCCACTCATTTGGTCCAGGTCCTGATTGCCCACCTCTTTGTTTTGATATTCTATTTAAGACTTACAGATATGATCACTGTCTTATCTTTGCTTTTACAGTTCATTGAAATAAACACTTTTTTTTTTATCATGACAAAGGGCCCTAAGTAATGCATTCGTGCAACATTATGCTACCGTATAGTCAATGTCATTATAAACAACACTATCATTCTAGTGAAATGCATAAGTAGAATATTACTCCATACTGTGAAAAACTTTCCATAAATCATTACGCAGTTTATTTACTCAAATACTATGAAATAACATAATCTAATTTTTTTTTTTATATTTTATCTTTTTCTTAAATCAACTCAT
>CAJDSM010043038.1:0-10322 GCA_903981925.1 Ostrea lurida | reverse complement strand
GAGGAAGTGCTTGTTTAGCTTGAAAAGGTTAGATACATATAATGTGTGATAAAACGCTCTTATACTTAAAATCATCTACTAGTACATTTAAACAGGAAGAAATCATGTAATTGAGTTGAATTGCAATTTTAAGTTGCATCTTCCAGAATGTAATTTTTAACATTTATTGTACATGACAATAAAGATAAATTTAGAAATGAGTTTCCCTATGGGATTGTGTGTGTATGTCATAATTTTTCATCAACATTTCCATGTGTTGTATAAGGAACAAATAATAAAGAATCAAACAAACTAATCCTTCATGCACTTCCTTGCACCTGTGATTTTATAGCAACTGATTTGAGTATAATTCTGATATTGTGTGCATCCCATATTCTACACCCACAGAGAAGCAAAACAAGCATATTATGTTTCATTGTTTTCGTTTTGTAATAAGTAATGTCTTTGAACTTGACTTATCATCGTCTCTTTGGTATTATATTGGAAGAATTGATGGACATCTAGCCTATTAGCTATTGGAATTCGACTGAGCAACTACGGCCTTGCAACAGCTTGCCACTCCGGTCAACAGATCGACTGTTTCTCTACCCCAGTCAACAACTGTTAGTTCATTTCTTTTCTGTTTCCATCCAGCACAGTGGTTAAGATTAACGAGTAAAAATTATTAGTAAAGTTCAGTGATTTTAATTATTGGTATTTTAATACACTTAATGCCTCAAAAACAACACAATTTGACATTACTCTTATTTCTTAGGGCAAAAAACAAGCACAAGTAGACTTTGTAGAAAGTCTTAATCACGTACTTTATATAGCCTGAGACGCATGATAATAACAGATATTTCAATTCTCCCAAGCACTGCCATATTGCTAGAAATTTTTTGTCAAGTTATAAACAAACAATCATACCACATGGTAAAATCTCACTTAACTTTATTATCATACAATTGACATAGAGCTATTTTTATTCTGCTTTAAGACTTTCAGCTGTTTATCATCACAGAAACTGAGATAAAATGCCCTCAAAATCATTTGCATTTCGTGGCCTGAAGTCAAAATTTGAATGATAAAATTTAAAAGTGACTGGATTAATACAATATATCCTCTGTATTTAGCCCAATTTCAAAACATCTAGATTGCAAATGTGGTATTCCACATGTTATGCCAAATCAAGCAAAAAATCCTAACTTCCCTTTCAAAAATCTTAAAGGCCTGCAATAGTTACAATTGGAGATCCTTAATAAAAAAAGAAGTACAAGTATCTTTGCCAAGTCGGATACATATGCATGGCTATGCACTTTGGGTGATTTCAAGTCACAATGTAAATATCAAGATATATTGTAATGCGCAATACAATAAAACAGGAGACTGTATATATTATCAAAGAAAACTGAAAAAAGAATCATTTGTCTAATTTACACATTCAGCTTTAACAGTACTTGTTTACAGTAGTAAATAACGATGATAATACATGTATGACAATATCCTGACTATACAACTTGTAGACCTGTACGTCATTTCATATTATGTATTGTGACATCATATAGTGTGAGGTGCACTGAGGTGTATCTATATACAGCACTGTGATTTTCTTTGGGACGCCTTATTACTATGCTGTGAAAGACACGTCACTTTGGAGATTTTCTCGGAGGTTGCTCATTTTTAAATACACCTGTCTATGTCTGTCCAACCTCCTGTATGTCCTGGAGGTTCTGTATTTATTTTCAGATCTCTGTCACATATCAAGCTGAAACTTGCTTTATGGCCGGGGAGGTGGGGTGGGTGGGGGGGGGGGAGTATATACTCTGAAAAAAATTGGTAGGGGGTTCGAAGTGGGTCCCGAACCCCTACCCCATCGTAGACAAATTTTATGTCAATTTGTAACCCAATTGTAGACGGATATTTCTAAAAATATACACCACTTCATAGAACTTTTAAATGAATATAAGATTTATGTATGATTACAGAGCAATCAGTGATAATAAACAATTTTAGGAGGATTAAAAGGCTGTTTCCTGCACAGGTATAGGTGACTGACCAGTAGTATGTAGACTTGTTTTCATATACCCCTATTCAGACACTGACATGGTTAAATTAAAACCCCATTGTAGACAAAATCTGAAAAAATCAAAACCCCGTTTTGTCCGACCACCCCTACCAACCTAATATAAACTGAGTGCCCCCCGGGCAATATGGTTTTTTTGTGAGTCACTCAAGATCACCATGCAATTTTTGATCCAATTTGATTTTTCCTGCAGGAGTTTTGCCCCTTTACTTAAAAATGTCTGTCTAACTTCTCCCACAATTTTCATGTGACGACATTCTAAGTGTTAAACAAAGTGTTTGTAAGTGTATTGAAGATGAGCAAAGATTTGATTTCCTTCAATTTCTGAGAATATTACAGGTTGTTAAACTTTGTCAATTTTGAGGAAATATTACTAAGTGAGTACATGATTTGTCCGTCTAACTCCTCAAACAGTTTTAAAGTAAGAACCTTGAATATCAGTCCAGAAATTTAGTTAAGCCTGAAATGATTTCTCAGATGAAACATGAATACACTTTACATTAACAAGATGTGTTTGTGAAACACTTATGCCCCTGGATTCCACATGCCAGTGAAAAGGGCTTGCCAAAAGAATTATGCATGTGAAATATGAAATTATATAACCTACCATTCAAAAGTTATGGCCAATGTTAAGTTTTGGAAAAGTAGGTCAAACTTCAAGGTCAGGAGGTAAAAAATTGTTGGACCCAGTTGAAAGGCTTGTCATAACTCATAAGAAATACACATGTGAAATATGAAAGTCATATCAAATACCATTCAAAAGTTATGGCCAATGTTAAATTTTTGAGAAGTAGGTCAATCTTCAAAGTCAGGAAGTTAACCTTTTTGTTACCTGTTAAAGGGCTTGTCATAAGGAATACACATGTGAAATATGAAAGTCCTATCATTTACCATTTAAAAGTTGTGGCCAATGTTTAAGTTTCTGAAAAGTATGTCAAACTTCAAGGTCAAGGTCAGGAGGTCAACAATTTTGGTACCAGTTGAAAGACTTGTTATAAGGAATACACATATGAAATATAAAAGACCTATCACTTACCATTCAAAAGTTATGGTCAATGTTAAAGTTTTTCATGCAGACGGACAGACCAAAAACTATATGCCCCCGAACTGAAGATTCTGGGGGCATAAAAATCATGTCTTTCTGATCTTCAGTTATACAATACTTTGAATATGCCCCAATATGGATGAGCCCTGTAGGGAGTAGGGGGTTGGTTGGAGATTGGGGGTATTAGTCCCATTAGGACAGGTCTAGTTCACTCTGGATTACAAGGGATGGTGTTTGGAAGTTTTGGTAATTTGCATGTGTACTTGATCATTAAGTGACAAACTCACTTGGAGACAGTCTTGGTGGCAGGTAGATCTTCTTCATTTTGTTTAATTTTGCCAGTTTTGCTGCCTTTTCTTCTTCAGCATTTGATTTAGTTTTGAAGTTTCCATACATAAGTGCATTGTGCCTGAAAATAATTTTAAAACGTAACTTTTGATTAACATCCAACTAGCTTATTGATATTTCTGGTGAAATTCATTTAAAGTAATCAATCTTCCTCTTACTCTTCCACCTGTCTCTTCATCTGATCTTCAATCTCGTCTTGAGGGATTCCTAAATGTGCTTTTTGTAATCCAGGTTTATCTCTTATTGCCTCTAATACTGTAAAAAAAAAAAATATGGTAAAATTGTACATGATAAAACTCTACATATTTGATCTCACTTTAAAATTAGTAGGCTTGATGGTTAAGGGTTTATCCGTGACATGTTCTAGTTTCTTGAGATTGAGGAAAGAATAGATTTGTTACAGACCATCTACATATTTATATTTGGTTGATGAAGCCCATAGTTGTGCCACTGTTGTCATCTCTGAGCTTGATTAACCCATACTTCTTTTGATGTTTTATTTTGTTGAGGACACAATCAGTGATGACAGTATACCCAACAATATAAAAAAACTTCATAGACTCCATCTTGTACTCACCGTCATCGTTGAAAATAAAAACAACAGATAACTGTATCACAAAAAGAAGGGAACCTATTTTACTTTTAAAAAAAAACAACTAACAAAGGACCCTTTCTAACTGATATAATTTATATACGTGAGATTTTTTTTAAAAAATTGTCTTGAATTTTTACAAAGTATCTGCCATACCGGCATCCCTATTTTTGCTACTTTATGGAAATATGCTGCTTGAGCTATTACATGATACATTCTATCCAATGAGAGAGCGACAGTCAAGTAATTATTTAATATTACCATTTGACAGTCAAATAATTATAATCACCATCATTTGACAGTCAAGTAAATATCATCATCACTTGAGCTGTTCTGAGTAAAAAACATCCCTTAAGTAATTTAGGGCTCGAGTATGAACTACAAAGAACAATTCCTCAAAATCTTAGAGAAGTATTGGCTGTCGATGAGATTGTAGAATTATTCCACTAAACAGCATGATAGTTCGCTTCAGTGAGCGTGCAATGTTTTCATAACATGACTGCCATATTACTCACCGATTGGCCGTTTTTTAGTCTCAATAGAATGAATACTGTTTTGCATAATAAACGCACTATCCGACAATACCTTCGGTAGCACTGACCAATCGCATTGAGTGCCTGTTTACGAGAATACTAAACAGCATTTTCTAGCACGTGGTCACCCTACATTTCATTGAAATCAAACAGCCAATCGATGAGTAATATGGTATATTGAATTTGTGCTGTGAAAATCTGGCATGCTTACTGAAGCGAAATATCACGCTGTTACTTAAATAATTCTACAGACGATCAGAGATCATAACTAACTGATGATTAGTAATCACTATGTTTTCCTTTACAAGTATATACAAAAAAAGAAAAAGGATGTCACTTTTTTTTTAATGTGATGATTTAAAATACATTATTGGATAAAAAAAAAAAATTCTATCTAGGAATGGCTGTCTTGATGGTCATGTACCTAATCATTATCATCATCACTTNATTTAAAATACATTATTGGATAAAAAAAAAAAATTCTATCTAGGAATGGCTGTCTTGATGGTCATGTACCTAATCATTATCATCATCACTTTGACTGTCAAATAATCATTATCATCACTTCAGTTAAGTAATCATTACTTAAGTATTATCATCACTTTCCAATTTGAAGATTTTATTTCAAGAAACATCTGACAAAATTTTAAGATGTAAGAGTACACTAAACCCGTCGTTTTCTTTTGCACATTAGTATGTGATGAAACTTATAATCATTGTTTGTTGCCTAAACACATGCAGTTGTCTCAGAAACACATCTTGTACTATTGTTCGTCTACATTAATACTTACAGGGATTAGGTGTATCCAATGTCGGCTTAGATGTAGCGATTCCACACCATGTCGAGTGGTAGTCGTCAAAGGACAGGCGAGTAACGGCAGGATTGGCGGTCCGCGCAGTTCCTGTGTACTGCTTTCTCTGGTGGTCAGGAGTGACGAATCGGACTCGGGATTCGAGGTCCTGATGAGGAGTTGCCCCTGCTGAGTGGTAAAGATGAAAATGTAGGAATGATTCTAAAACTGAACAACAAAGCAACAATGATGTTCTGTTTGAATCAGATGTACTAGTATGGTTTAATCAAAGTACAGAACACACAGTCAGGAGTGGAGATTTTCAAATATTTAAAGAAAAATTTAACTATATGTAAATGTAAAAGTTAGTCCACTGTTTTTTTAATTTGATAAATAAATATAGTTCCAAGATATATACCAGAGATGGGGTAATCGTAATCAGGCTGTAATTGATTACAATTTTTCAAGTAATCAAATGTAATCTGTAATCGTGTATTTTTAGATTACATTGTAATTTAATTGTAATCGATTACATTAATTTTACCTCTGTAATCATGATTACATTTTAGATTACTTTTTTGATTACTTGCATAATTCATTTGATATAGTTTCATGACATATTATTATTAACAATTTTTCCTCAAAACATTTTCTTATTAGTATTATTTCCTTTATAATATTTAATTAAAATCAGGTGCATTTATTCCTTTTATTTTATTCTGTATTTATTTATTTTACAAAAAAGTAATTATTTTAATGTGGGATGACACTATATCATTGTGAAAACTATTTAAGCGAAAATTGCTCAGTTTCATTCTCTCCTCTTTTGGTTTTAATCAAAACAAAACCAGACTGTCCTATTTGTTTAAACAATGGTACAATGTAGGACAATCATGGCGAAAATGGCTTTAAGAGATGATTTCAAACCTGAGAAATTGCTTTTAAGTTGTTAATGATGAGCAATTGGGAATAGTTTTAAAAAAAAACAAATGTTACTTTGTAAACATTCTATGGTTATTGCTTCTGAGGGACCACACTAGGAAGTGTGAATGATATTCCAGTCAAATTTAAACATATATATTCAAACTTCTCATGTCGAAGAGTTAACCACATCTTCCTTGGTTATCTCTCATATCAACATACCACCTATACTACTGGATAATTATGTATAGACCCAAAAAACTGTTTCTTCATGACAAGGATCACTGTTGATGGGTGTTGCTTATCTATGGTCAATGTTAATTCTACCTGACCAAGAGAGCTATACACAGGGATGCCCAGAGCTGTATTAGGGTTTCTTGTTCATAGTGTTTGTATAATGGTGGTATCCCTTACCAGTAGATGACACGCAGTCTACACCCCTTCCTCTTTGGCTCAATTGTATCAATGTAAAGCTATTATTCATTATTAATATAAATAATCTCAATAAGTTGTATTAGGAATAATGTGCAAATTATTCTTTGATACATTTTCATTTCCGATAGTGTGCAATTTTAGTATTAATAATTATAAACTCATCAACATAAACACATCAAGTGGAACTCGAAAGTTTCGCCTCAGTTGGACATTATGACAAAATTTAACTCTTTATCATTAAAGTTCAGAATTGTTAATAATATACACATATACATTTGTAGATTAGTACTTTAAGTAATTGATATGTTAAATGATGTTTTCAAGTTGTTATGTTTTCAATTATAGCACCCTTGCAGTAGTAAAAATAAAGCCGATCTGCTCAGCAAAGTATATATAAAAAAGTAATCTGTAATTGTAATTTGATTACATTTCAAAGTAATTGTAATTGTTAATCAATTACATTTTCAAAATAGCTGTAATTTATTTGTAATTGTAATCATGAATTTCAATGTAATCTGTAATTATAATCGATTACATTGAATGTAATTGACCCCATGTCTGATATATACTTGTATGATTCTTTATATGAATTTTCAATACTGGCTTGACAAACGTGTGACAAACATGATTTCAGGAGCCAAAAGTTTATGAAATACAAAAGTGATCTTGCGTTGAAAATATCTTTGATTCACATTACAAAAAATTATCAATTTCAATTGATAAGAAATTTGTGTCCACGCCCTTTTGGCCTTTAATGGAGAGGGCATAGATCTTTTTATTGCAATTATTACTGCTCAGCAGGAAATATTTTTTATCTTTAAATTGCCAAACAGACCGACAGATATTTCAGATACCTTCCACCCTTTGACTAGCAGTGACCAGTCCAGCACCATTTGTCGATAAGCTTTAGGGGAGTGTAGTATTCATATCTGCCGCTTCCTGTTTACTGGCCTGTCTTAGGTTTGGATTGGAGAGTAAATGCCACAACAACAAGTCCATGTATACAAATATACTAGCTGGAATAGCCTGAATATTGTCACAAGGTCAATTTAATACCTCTGCTTTTGGATTATATTATAGTACTGTATTGAAAAATGATGATAGAATTCAAGATCTCCCTAAACTAAATGCTACAGTCAAATTAAACAATTATTTTGTTAATCTGATAGCTCCATGATGATCCAAATAATCTCTCTCTCTCTCTCTCTCTCTCTCTCTCTCTCTCTCTCTCTCTCTCTCTCTTCTCTCTCTCTGAACTTTAAATCATACATGATACAGACAAATTGTCATGAAGTACCTAATTATCATTACATAATACCACCACAAAATCTATATGATATACTTATATCTACAGTACATTGTACACACAAAGCCTGAAAATTATGTAAAAATGCAAAACTCAAAACATGCATCATTATGCTGTTTTGTGATGAAAAAAAACTTGTCCTGTATTGTTACAAGAATGAAAGACAAAGGAATAGGTATCTTTTCCATTTTGAAATCATCAAGGAAATCAATACATGGTTTTCCTGTGATCATTTCCACTGCAAAGGAAATTAAAAAGCAATATCTGTCAATACTTATTAAAAATCTGTAATCAACATAAAATGAAAAAAAAAGTGATATCTTGTAATAATAATATGCATAGGTTGAATTAAATTTTAAAAGTAACAAAGAACGATCAGCCAAATACAAATGTTTGTATCTGGCATGGGGAATAAAAATAGTACTTCATTATTCCCATGGTACAAACAACTTCAAGGCATGTTCCTTAAAAAATATTCACTACTTATACTTAATATGCTTTGCCAGCTAAACAGACCATAAGTTTCTGAAACTGATGCTAAAGTTCATGAAAAAAAAATCCTTAAGAAAAATTTACCATTTGGGTGATAAGGAATGTGTGAAAACAAACTTCTGGAGAGAACAATGTTTGTAATGTTCATCAAATTTAATGTTACACTCTGAATACCCCTCCTGTAAAAAAAGTTCTACCTTGTTAATATGATCTGGGTGGTGAAACTTTTTCATATATATAACTTGTATAATGATTTCAATATCTTATCAAAACAACTTTTAATTTAAAGCCATTATTATATTACCATCCCATAATGAGTCTCCTTAGTCCTTTCACTTTGGTCCCCACCAAATTGCTGTCATTGCATGGTGTAGCCTCTATACCTTGACAAAAGATAGTGTTGTGATATAATTTTGATAAAGCCTTTCATTTTTGGTATTGATAATAATAATTAATAACAAGCATTCTGAGAAGTATTGCACAGCAATACATAGTTCCCTACCGGTTACACAAATCATTGGACCGCACATATTCCTTATTTCAATTATGTAGGCTATATCATCATACTTATGTAAAAGGGAAAATCCTGGTGAGCCAGGAGTTTAGGACCAGGCCTAGATAACTTAGGAAAAATAAATAGATCAAATCCAAATTCGACTAACTTGGTTGGCAAAGGAATGTACCAAATATAAGAGAATATCTGCAAGCAGTGAGAAAAAAGTGCGGAAAACTGATAATTTTATGAAATTTTTTTAAAAGTCCAAGGGCCATAACTCAGTAATAAAATTATGGATCCAAAACCAAACTTGAACTTGATCTGTAACTTCGTATGGCAAAGCAATGTACCAAATTATCAAAAAGAATATCTGCAAGCAGTAGAAAAAAACTCTGGAAAACAACAGGAATGGAAATGGGGACAGACAGACAGACATGAAGACAGACACAAAAGAAAAAGTTATAGTCCCCTTCGTTACAAACCGGTAGGGGACTAATATATGATTGGATTTATAAGCGCCTTATCCATCTTAAAGTGCTCAAGAGTTCCACCAATGCAATTATTACCCTGGCAGGACCATAACATCAGACCATTTCTAAGTGCAAGCTGCCGTTAAATTGCTTAAACACTATGACTAAATTCTGACATATCTTTCGCTGTCTATAGCCAAGTTATACCCATTTTACACTTGGGTGGAGTGAGGAATTCGTAGTAAAGTGCCTTTCCAAGGACACAATATCGGCCCTGCCATGGCCAGGATTCGAACTCAACACCTCTCAGTCGAGAGTCTGACCACCTAACCATTAGGCCACCGCATCACAATTCCTGGTGGAGTTTTGGGGCCCTCCTCATTTTCAATACAGTAAAAATTATTTTAAATTATTTCCCTTTTCACAATCTAATGAAAATTCGCTCTCATACATACACGCATACAAATTCATGGCGATGTAACTTTTAATTTTAACTTTATAATTGTCTTTTTCAGCATTACCTCAGTTTTCCTCAGCACCATTGTAACTTTTCGCATAGATATTTTAATACTGTATTATACTCAAAACAAGGCAATTGCAAGCTAGCAGAATCTTTCTTGCAACACAAGAATGAAGATTTTTAGCATTAACCAATTGCAACCTTGACACTTTGATCCTGAAAGATCATGTGATTCACTTCTCCAAGTTAACAATGTGTTAAATATAATCATAATAAAACAAACAAACATATATATACAAAGTCGAATGTAGGGCAAACACGGATCTCCGACAAAAAGCGAAGGCAGGATCAGGTGCCATGGAGGATATGGG
>CAJDSM010043035.1:0-17169 GCA_903981925.1 Ostrea lurida | reverse complement strand
CACCCTCCCCCCGCAACGAAGGTATAAAAATATCATGAATTATCACACAATAACTGCAAATTTAAGTTACAAGCATCATGATCAGATCTAGCTCATTTTTAGTCTGCAAATATGGCTTTAAAAGCTTTATCGAGGAAAAGTGCATGCATGCTATTGATTTATCATAACTATAATACAATAAAGTATTTTTCAAAAAAAAAAATCGCTTTAGAGTGTGAGTAATCACACTTATTATACTGATTTTAAACTTCAACTTTGCTACAGAAAACATGGCCAAATGGTAAATTCATCTGGTAATTAAATCCAAACAATCATCAAATATTTATTTCATTTTTAAAAATCTTGCTCACTATATATATATATAAAAAAAAAGCAGCTGTTCTTAAGAAATGGAAAATTCTATTATTGATTTACTAAAAGTCTTTAAATGTTTTTATCTGCATTGGCATTCAGAGCTAGAGGAATATTTGGACTGTGGACTGTGCTGATTCCAAGCCAAATCCTATATTTCAATATTCATACTTAGTTAGAATCTTACAACTGAAATATGATAAATGGAAATATATCCAGAGTCAGAAATATGCTGAACATTGTTAGTTCTAAGACGGTTTTGTTATATATCAAACTGAGAGGTTTCTCTCTAGTAAAATATAAAGATAAAATTACTGCTTTTCAAAATAAGTTTGGTACCAACAGCATTGGGGAACAGATGATCCTGACCTTATTGGTTCTGCTTTTCCTTCATAATTAAAATTATGACCTTGATAATTAGTATGGCCTAACCTTGTCTATAATTTGATAATCACTACAATATGAAATAGGCGATCAAATAGAATATTTAAGGCGTAATATTATGTTGAACTTTTTACCCAAGAGAAGTTTAATAACTGGAGTAAACTATGCAAACTTGCTAGACCAGCTGAGAACCGCCATCCACAAAAAACGTCGAGGTAAACTCTCTAAAGGCGGTTTGATGCAATAAGACAGGGTGAGAATCCACATTTGCAAAGATGCAGTCGATTTTTTTTATTCTGACATTCTCCCAAAAAAAAAAAAAAAAAAAAGGGAGAGGGCTACATTATTGCAGCTAAGGCTTATCGTATATCGGTAGAAAAAACGAACATTCTAGATTGTGTTTTCGGGTTTCATCGGATTTTTTCCTGCTATTTATACTATATATGAACATTTAAACGAAGTCAGATAGAAGGTTATAACTTCGGACGGTGGTGTTGCAGCTTCGGACGCATGGTGTTGTAACTTCGGATAGTCTCGTGCAACCAGACGCTCGGCTTAATCTCCATAAATCTCCCGTAAACCGGTTTACGATACGATAAGCCTTAGCTGCAATAATGTAGCCTCTCCCCTTTTTTTTTTTTTTTTTTTTTGGGAGAATGTGGGAATAAAAAAAATCGAGAGGGCTACATTATTGCAGCTAGATAAGCCTATGCTCCAGATGGTTAGATGAAGAGCATTTCCAAAATTCACAGCGAGGTGTCCGAAATATCAACAGTTTCCCCTATCAGAAAATTATAAATTCGATTTTCTGATATCAGAAAATATTACTTTATTTCCGAATATCAGAAAATCGAATTTCTGATATCAGAAAATGATTTTTTGATATCACAAAATTCGATTTTCTGATATCAAAAAATCATTTTCTGAATCAGAAAATACATCAAAATACTAAAACGGCGCCTCATAGAATCGGGTTATTGGATTTAATACCACATCCTGCCTATTCACCTGTCCTAGCTAGCTTCTAGCAACTTCTTCCTATTCCAAAACTTGAAAAAAAGGATATCTGTGGACGTCATTTCTGGTCTGACGAAAAAGTCGTGACATTTATAGGAATGTAATCTCAGTGAGATTCGTCGAGACTAAATATTTGGACTGGTCGCCCGAAGAGGCGACCAGTCCATATATTTAGCCTTGACGAATCTCACCAAGATAGATAAGAATGCAAATGTTTCGTGACAAATCACTGCGGATAGGCATACAAGTTTATTCACAAAATTAAAGCTTTGTAAAAACTCTCTGTGTTAATTTTTTCGTACAATTAATGAGAAATGCTTTTTTTTTCCCTTTGATAATAATATTAGGAAAAATGTTTAAAGAGATTATTATTGAAATATATATAATATATTATCCCAAGATTCAATTTCGGCGGCAACCTACGGAGGGAAGGGGGGGGGGACTTTGTTTCGCGTTCTGGAAAGAAGTTACACATGACCTAACAGAAACTCACCCCGCATCAAGCATGAATAGTTCATGTATACACGAATACTAAAACCTATAGGCTTTTCTTTCCCTATTAAACAAAATAAATAAACAAATAATACTACAACCATGGACGTCCTATAAAAATCAGCATTTCCTCTGTCGTTCCTAAATCGACATACTCTTTGGCTTTCAAAATGAGAAGGGGAAAATATATGTAAGTACCTTGTTGCCTAATTGGATGTCACTCATAACATCGGCGTTTAGATTGCCTCTTCAGTCCACTCGTAAGTTCGGTACATATCTGTTTTGTGTAACGGATGTTTACAGCAGCAACGAACCGCGTTGAAGACTTCGGTGCCCATACAATTCGATCACAATGCATTTCGACTCGATGACTCCATAGAGTGTTTGGTTTGTAACCAACTTGGCATAGAACATTTCCATGTGACTTCATAAACAATACACATTTAGTAAACAAAGTGATTTTGAAAAAATCTAAATCTTTGCCTAAAAATCTCACATAGATCAATCCTTATAAGTGGGTTTAAAATAATCAAAGTACTGAAAGTACTGGAAAGTGGTTTACATTCATATTGAAGTACAGTACATCATATGTACAAATAAAGATCTAACAAACATAAGAAATAGTGACTTTTGAAAATTCGTATATCTTATTGAATGACTATAAGGCCAATGACACCTCTGACAGACCGATAAGCTTGCAAGTTCCATCCATGACAAAAAACGAGGTCATCATATTTTTCCATAAAGTCTTTAACCTTTTTATTATATACTTTCAATTTCATTTAGAAACTAACAATAATTTTATTTCTAACAATTTCTTCATTGGTTTAACTGAGAAAAAGATGAAAAACACAAAATTTTGAACCCTAAAAGATGTAGTAATTTGTTGGCATTTTTAACCACAACGTCAGGAAACATAATTGGTCTATTGCGACGTCACAATCAACCCCCCAATTTTGTATAATTATGAAGTCAGCTTACAGGCCTAAAACTGTCCATGCCAAAATCGTGCGATATTAATGGCCTGCAAACTATTAAGGAAAAAAAAGGGAGATATGAAATTGGAAGTATATAAAAGAAAATACTGCCCGGTCCCCTTGCTCGGCCAATTATGCCAAGTCCTTCAATTGACAACCAATATTTTTAATAGTAAAACACAAGTCCTAATAAATGATACATTCTGGCAATTGGACCATTTTGATAATATGATCCAGTATTTAAATTGATCACTGTTCATTCTCTTTCAACTTTTCATCCTTGGAAGAGTATGCATTTTTCTGTACAGCATAATGGACCTTGGCTTTCATTAACTATTAATTGTCCTTACATCAATTAATATTCTATCAGATTCATTAATAATCTTTCAATGGTAAAGTTTTTATCGTCACTGCCATCTTTAAGCCTCAGAAACATGGTGAATCCAGAGGAGTTAACACATACAAGTATTTTTGATACTCAGAACATGGCCATAAATCATGTTGTTAGTTGCATGACTGTTAACTGCACATATGAATTTAATTTCAAATGTGCATATGAATTCCTTCATACAAATTCGTAGTAAACTAATTCAAAATATCTCAGATACTGAATTAAAGAGATCATAAAATCATTTACACGGATCAGCTCCAAATTAATCACTTCCAGTACCACATTTTGAATGTCATGCACATCAATAATTGGCATGGATTATTAATAGATACATATCCATTCAATTAATGCAAGTAATAATTGATTTGATGTTTGCATCAATTTAATTATTAATGAGTGTAGTAATTGAATATTCTAAATATCCTCAATTATTTGAGATTATATGTGAACTGGGACTTACCTCCATGAGAAATTTCCATATATATAAGCTCTTACTAAACAACAGATTAAACAATTGACACCTATTTTTTTTCCTTTTATTGTAAGACACCTCATAATACATCAACTTGATGAATTTGAAACCCGTACATATAAAGCAATTTAATGACTCGTGTATGTTTTGCATTCATTGATTCAATCTTAGTATGTATCCCTGATACATTCAGCCCATACTTCACAGAAAATGGAACAAGTGAGCAATACAGCCTGAACAACAGTACAAGGAAATCTCATTGCAACAGTTCAATAAGCTTACAAGATCCAATATTTAGCTGTGAAATGATATTACAACATTCATAGAATTATTATTCATATTTTAACAAGTTTAAAACACTGTCTTGTGTAAATTTACATCAGTTTGAAGATCAACATAAATGTATTAAATTACTCTTGATCATTCATGATTAGGAACTAAAAACTGCTACATCTAGGCTATAGAAATAAAGGCCATATGCTCCCTGCATCTGCTATCATTGATTTTCTAAGACACAANTTTTAAAAAAACTGCTACATCTAGGCTATAGAAATAAGGACCATATGCTCCCTCCATCTGCTATCATTGATTTTCTAAGACACAACAGACAATTGTACAGCTGTGAAATATCACAAAGAAGAAATTTTCAGTATTCAACAAATACCCGATGTATAGGAGTATCAAAATCAATGATCAGGAATCACTAATTCCCTTAACTTCCTGGATATACACATACCAGTATATGGAGTGCCAAAATTACATAAACTCAAATAATTAAAAGATTATCAATACATTTGATGACTGCACCAATTCAATTATATCTGTAATTTTTAATTAATGCAAGCATTTTAATTAATTGAAAATGTTGACAGAATAAGCTGATCCGCTGAATTGATGGGTGTTATAATTTAACTGTTGCTCTCTCCAAATGAACTGGTGACATCAAAAACTGAATTGAATTATTGCTTCACTTTAATTGTAGCACACTGATTGAATTATTGCTCTTTTTCCATTGAATGTCATTAATTCAGTAATATTTCCACCACACTTATGCACCCATTAAATCTATAATACTGTTCTCATCAATTGAATCTTTGTGAGCATCAAATCAATTATTGCTTTCATCAACTGCATAAATGTAAACTTCAAATCAATTACAAATGTATTGCTCTCAGACTCATCAGTTGAATTGATGCACACATTAATGTTGATGAGAGCAATAATTAATTTGATGTGCACATTAATTCAATTGATGAGAGCATTAATTGATTTGCTGTATTCATTAATTCAGTTGGTAATTAAGAGCATTAATTGATTTATTTTGCACAATAATTCAATTCTTGTATGTAATCATTGAATTGATGATATCTTGAAATAGTTAATGATATCTTAAATTATTTGAGTTTATGTTGCTTTAGTGCTTCATACATACACTGTAACACCTCCCAATAAGTTACATGTATGTAGTATTGTCAGGGGTATAGAGCTCTGCTAACCAGTGCTATTTATAACAGAATACTGTGGAATCATCATTGTTCGTGGGGAACCAATGTTCGTGGATTTCGTGGGTCACCCTTACCAACGAATTTACGTCCCCATGAACATGTTTTATTTTCCTTTAAATTTTTATACATACAGTCCCTGAAACGTTTTACTTTACCATTTTTCCGTGCGGTCATCGTGTGTTCACCATGCGTATGGTAAAGTAGAACGTTTCAGGGACTGTATTATGCCGTTCGCATCATTTATCAATTACCCACGAAATTATGTCCCCACGAACCAGCAAAAATTTTGTTAACCACGAACATTGGCCCCCACGAATTAAAATGATTCCACAATAGCTGCTATATAGCTCTGCTATACAGTGCTATGCTAAAATCCCACGAGATTTATAATTAGAATGAACATTTCAGAGATATTTTGACATACATGTATTTAGGTTATATAGCTGCCTAAAAGGAAACACTTTCACCTTAATGTAACTTCCACAAATCTACTCTAAATTTAACAAGCAACATATGAGTGTTTGATGACATTTCAACAACAGCAGCATCATAAATATATAACATTAAATAACAATAATAACAATTCTCAAAATGGATGAAAAGGATTGGAAAACTATGACCTGTAAATCTACAAAATAATACTACTCAGACACCATTGTTCGTGTGAAAACATAAAAATATCATCTAAAGTGCTCTTATTTAGCTCCATTTAGACTACATCAACCTCAGTATAAAGAAATATAATACATTCCTCATATCGTGCACAGTACAGAATCAGTAGACTAGAAACAGAAAATACATTTGTTATCATGATTTCAATATAATATATATTCCCCAGCTCAAGGTCACAATAAATTTTATTTGCAAGTAATTTCTTAAAACTTCTGTCCTAATTTGCAGCAATGATTACTGCTTTATGAACTTATTTTGCAAAGAAAAAGTAAAACTGCATGCAAATTCAAAATAAAAGAAGACCAAATTTCCTCTAGCTATATCTCATTTTTGCATAATAATTCTTATTTCTGTCATACACCCACCACTTTGATCTCAGATCCAAAGCGTGGGTGTACTTCTGACCTTCCCTAAGAGAATTCCACTCCTTAGGGGTTTTTTTTGTTTTGCTTTTTTAAATTACACAGCAATCTTTAAAACCATATCTTTTGAAACAAACACAATGTGAATTTATGAGTCATGCATAAATGAAGGTTCATCAATCAAATCGTTCGAGTCCCCATCAGAATTCCGTCGTTTCAGCTTCTCGTAGCATTTTGAAGACCTCCACTGATACTGAATAAAGAGAACAAACAACGGCAAAATACATGCCCCACAGATCCCAGCCAAAACATAGGCCACAATAGTTAGAGTCTTGTTGGATTTTTTCACCTTGGCATAGGCACAGCTTTCAATTGAACCTGGAATGGTTTAAGTAAAACATTAGTACAAGAACACAGTATAGTAAAACTTTTACCCACTGAGCAAATGAGATTGAGCATGGGGAATAAAGTGTGTAATACAATGTTCTTTCTTAAATCCATAAGAAAAGCAATGTTTGAGTCAATCCTGCTGTTGCACTTCATTGCAATTTTTATTCTGAAAACATAATAACATGCCCTGGTAACTATTTTTACATACAATTCTCATGAAAATAAAGTTACATATTGTAAAAAGGATGGAGAAAATTTATGGCTTAAATTTAAACCCAGAACCCCGGCATTACTAGTCAGGTGCTCTAACCACTGAGCTAGCTTGGTCTAAACTACTACAATATCATACAGATTCAAACTCAACTGCTTACCAAAAAGCAATCCTTAATTTCTGATTCAGGTTACACAATTACAAGTACAAAAACAAATGTTCACAACTGTGTTTTATGTTGGTATTTTATAAAAATTGAGTACATATTTTATGAAGCGGAATAAATTTGGGGATTTTAAGTTGTTTTTTGTCCCCCCCCCCCTTGTTTTTTTGGTTGTTTTTCTTTTGATAGGAATGTTTCTTTTTCGTTAATGAAAAGAAGGAGCATAAAAGATGACATTAAATGGCTGAACCTGAAAATTGGTAATGGCCAGACACGTGTGACTTGTTGGACTGTTGAGATACCGCTGGACAGGTTGTGTTAGAGAACCCTATCCTTCTGTTCTGTCGATCAAAGACCACGTAAAAACCTTCCATCACCACTGCTCCAATGACTGTGCCTGCAAAAGAGAAATATGTATTGTAACCTTGACCTTTGACCAATAATCTTGTCTCAAGGTCACAACACATCCTTTTGTCCAGGGAAACAATTCTGTGAAATATTATTCCAATCCATGCACACAGTGAAAAGTTATGGCTCAATGTTAAAACTACTAGGTGCAATGTGACCTCGACTTTTGACCAGTGACCCTGGCTCAAGGTTATGGCACTTTTTTGGGTCCAGCACAACAATTCTGTGAAATGTTAAAACCATTATATGCATTGCGACCTTGCCCTTTGACCAATGAACTTGGCTCAAGGTCATGAAACTTCTTTGGGTCCAGGGCAACAATTCTGTGAAATATTGTTCAAATCTACAGAGAGGGTCAGAAGTTATGGCCCAGACAAACTAATTCGGACGGACACTGGCCGGTTGGACAACATAATATGCCCTGTCTAAAGATGAGTGTATAAACTCTGTTAAATTAGAACAAAACCATATTCTACTTTTCATGGATGTTGTAGGATAACCTTTGAAGTCGGGAAATTTTTAAATATGAAAGCTGAGCTGCTATTTCTTTCATTTCATTTTTTTTTTCATTTCTAACATTATTTCAATACCGGGGAGATTATCCTGTGTCATTCATGACATTAACAACTTCCATTTCATGCTACAGTGTAGCCTGGGGTATGGGTGGGTGGGTGGGGGAGGGGGGGGGACATAATTAAGAAATCAAGACACAGAAATTTACTTCATTAGGACTTACCAGATGTTGAGCTTGCAATACCAAGCTTGTAACAAATTTCATCTGGGTTGTTGACATCCTTTTCTCCTACAGATTTAATGTATTGCTGAAACAAAAACAAAAATAACTTGGTAACATAAACATGAAATATATTCATCACTTCCTTCCATTTCACAAATATGTGAAAAGGATAAGGTTCTACTTAAAATGGTTAATTCACTGTGATTCTGTTTTAAAATAGTCCATTTTGCAAAATTCTCTGTGATTCTACTATAAAAATGTTATTTCATTAATGATTATAGTTCGTGCCCCTTTGAAATTTCAACGCAGCATTATGTAATTTGCATTACACTTCAGCGGTCCAGACATGCTGAACTCCATACACTAGTTCCCCCTGCTCGACATTCCGCTTTTGTAGAGAAGCTTTTACTCACTGAGTTGGTGGAAATGCCCACAGGCATGGTCCGACATGGACACAAGCATTTAATTAACAATTTGAATGCTAACTTGTTTACCTATACCTAGCTTGCAGTACCTGTAAGTAAATGCTAATTTCTTCAGCTATACTTTGCTTGTAGTTTACTAACATTTGGCAGAATAGTGTATCCTTAGTGTGTCCTTGACTAGGGGAGTTAGCTATATTACAGGTCGAGATTTTCTACTCGTCTTTCTCTTTCAAAGGTATCTTGCACAACTGAGATTGCCTCATTGCAAATGTTTGGTTATGTACATGTATATACATTTTTTTTAGAATAATACCTATTTGAACCAAATTCTCTTCTTGCTGTTTGTTGACACAAATTATGGTTTCATTTGAAAGTGGTTAATTTACAGTTAAAAATAAATTTGTACAATTAATTCCTACATTAATTATTGCAATCAATGTATAATCTAGCTTCTCTGAACTCATGAGAATATTGTACTGTTCAACAAAATTGACATGCAAAAAAGTATATTTTCTGAAGTTTCATTTATATGAAAATTAAGACTGTTTTGTATGTTGAAGAACATATATCTTTGGTTTTTTTTTTAAATTTGTCATGAATATATTACCTGTGGAGCTACCATGATTTTGAATGACTGGTGATCATTTTCTGCAAACTCCAATGCAACAAATGGGAAAATGTTGTAGGGTATGGCTCCATCTTTGTAGCATAAATCTATATCTCCATTCCAGAATCCCAAAGTGACTGGTGGGGCCTGAGGAGATCTCTGTAATAAATACATAACCTTATCTCTGTGACAAATTCATCATATAAATTATATGCTAACTACTATCTTGCACTACTGTTTTGTGTCTACTTGTTTCTCTTTTGAAATGCAATTATTGATAAGTTTCAGTAATACAGTTGAATCTCGGTATCTCAAACACTGATATCTCGAATACCATGGCTATGTCGAACTGATTCAGAAGTCCCAGCTACCTATTTTCTGAGTATTTTTACCCTTTATATCTCGAATTCACAGATATCTCGAAGTTTTTTCTCAGTCCCATCGAGTTCGAGATAATGAGATTCAATTGTACATATAAACCTGGAACTGACTTAAAATAACGAATTTCACCTTCCCAACCACTGAACATCCAAATATTTAAAGTAGTGTGGATCTATTAGGTACACACACAATTTTCTTTCAACAACATCCCCATGGTTTTATATGGTAGTTTGGTGCCATCTAACAAGCAAAAAGCTTTCTATTTAAACAATGTCTGTTGGGAGTATACACAAACATTGAGGTGATCCAGAATAAAATTTACAACGTTTATAAAGTGTAAACGTGTATGAACTACAGATGAAACACAACTGACATGGTAAATGCAGTATGGTACTAAGTAACTTGACGGGTAGTATCAGATTAGGATAACCTGGCAGCAACACCTAGCTTACACGTTCACTTTTGCATAACATTGAAACAAGAGGTCCATAGTACTGTACAAACTTAAATCTACAAAACATAAGGATGTTTAAATATGAATTTGATGCATTGTGCCCTTACGGTTCTTGAGAGGATTTTCAAAACCTTTCTATATACTCCATTCTCAGTCCCTCATTTTAAATCTTTCACCCAAGAATGCTTTGTGTCAAGTTCAGTTCAACTTTAAAAAGTTTAAAATATAAAATGTTTACGTACAACAAACAGATGGTTGCTGAAAAATTTTGATCAGAAAAACCTCACCTGAGATCAGGCAAGATAAACTTTCTCCCCATTTCCTTTAATGGCTTTATTCAATAATTACCTGGACAAAGTTCTTAATGTGGTCAATCACAGATGTGTAGACTTTGACAGGTAATCTTAAATCTGTTGTGCCGCTGTCAACAATGGTCTTTGGAAAATTGTACTGAAAACAATAACATATAAACATAAGATTCAGGCCAGTGGGCCGTAATGGTCACCTGATCAACAGGCACTGATTCTTTCTCTGAGCAGCTCAACAAAACATTGTTAACATAATTTAACATCAAAGCCACTGCTTTGTTCACGACGAACTGCCTTAAACTCAACTGGTCAGGTAAGAAATTACACAGAGATGCTGTGCTTAAAACTCATAAAATACTCTCCCACCGCCCCCCCCCCCGCCGGCCAATAAATAATATATATCAGTCACTCGTGAAATAAATTCTATATCCAACACCAAATCATTAAATGTCCTCTATGTATTCAAGGTCAGCTGTAAACAAATAATTGAATATCGTGTATGTATTGAAGGTCTGCTGTGACCATGACCATGTGATCACAAAATCTGTAAATGTTTCTTTATTCATCGAGTTGACTGTGTTTTAGAGTACATAAAAGGTTTGCATGTATGTTGAAAATGTTTCAATATATCATACCACTGTGACAATGAAAGCATTGTGTAGTGGACAGTGTAAGAGGGAACTTATACTGCCTCACTAGTAAGTTAGCTTTTCTGCAATCTGGCAATGTGTTAAGAGTCTCTCTCTTGATCAAGCAAGTTAAGCAACAGCGAGCATGGTCAGCACCTGGATGGGTGCCTGCTACACATTACAATAGTAAAGTTAAAAATTGAGGGTAAGTTGTGAACTGAACCTTCATCCCCAAATCTGTTGGTGTTTTCCTTTGAAGGTGAACAATCATTGTATAAAATATGAAAATCAGGCTTCCTTTCATATCAAAATGAAAATGATGATGGACAATTGAACAAAGTGATTCCTATAAGGCTTTTTTTNTCATATCAAAATGAAAATGATGATGGACAATAGAACAAAGTGATTCCTATAAGGCTTTTTTCCCCCAAATTTTCAATACAGGGCCTTGTAAGAAAAATATTTGAATGAAATGTTAAACATGTACCATGCAGTGGGTGAAAAGGTATGAATGTTAACACAGATGACAGACATAAACAGATAACAGGTCAAAGGTCATGTGAATGAATCAGGTGACCTAGAATTGGATAAAACCAATGAGAGATTAGAAAGAATGAGAAACACAGCATGTCTTACTACGCACATTTAAAAGAATCGATGAATTTATAGAGGAGATAATTCTCTTTCAAAGCTTTGTACTGGTTATGATGTTATTTTATTCAAAACTTCACATAAGTAACTAACAATAAATGATTTTAAACAATGGTGGGAGTTCTATATTTTATACATGGAAAGAGAAGAAAATGATTGGATATCAGATGTGCTGTCTTCCAGTGTTTATGGCCAGAATGAAACTCATCCAGACCAATGTATGGATGGATGTCTTAAAAGCAAGACAGACAGGATGGTCAAGAACTAAACAGCCATCTCAGTGTCCATCATGCACTTCATGTGACACACCAACTGAACAAATCTAAACAAAATCTGAAGATGTGTAAATGTGTCACCTCTTTACAGTCTAGATTGATGCTTTTCCCATCCACCTCCATGTCTACAATGACCACTTCATAGTACCATTGTTTGTGTATGTTAGTGTAGAATACAGGACCACTGTGAAGGACCGGTCCACCCCTCAAACGTCTAATAACAAACAAGGAAATATCATAATCGTGTACACAAACGTCTACA
Organism: Ostrea lurida; assembly: GCA_903981925.1. Classification (NCBI taxonomy): domain Eukaryota; kingdom Metazoa; phylum Mollusca; class Bivalvia; order Ostreida; family Ostreidae; genus Ostrea; species Ostrea lurida. Next base: position 4,646 of record CAJDSM010043035.1, on the reverse strand, counting down.
ATCAAACAGGGAAATAGCATAATCGTGTACACACTGATACAACACTCCTCCAAACGTCTACAATCAAACAAGGAAATATCATAAATCAGTGTTACACACTGATACACTCCTCCAAACGTTACAATCAAACAAGGAATATCAATAATAGTGTACACACGATACAATCTCCTCCAACGTCTACAATCAAACAAGTAAATATCATAACGTGTACACAACTGAATACACTCCCTCCAACGTCTACAATCAAACAAGTAAATATCATAATCATGTACACACTGATACACTCCTCCAAACGTCTACAAATCAAACAAGTAAATATCATAAATCATGTACACACTGATACACTCTCCAAACGTCTATAATCAACAAGTAATATTCATAATCGTGTACACACTGATACATCCTCCAAACGTCTACAATCAAACAAGGAAATATCATAATCGTGTACACACTGATAACACTCCCTCCAAACGTCACAATCAAAACAAGGAATATCATAATCGTGTACACACCTGATACACCTCCTCCAAAACGTCTACAATCAACAAGTAAAATATCATAATCACGTTACACTGATAACCTCCTCCAAAACGTCTATAATCAAACAAGTAAATATCATAATCGTGTAACACAACTGATACACTCCTCCAAAGTCTACAATCAAACAAGGATATCATAATCGTGTACACACTGATACAGCTCCTCCAAAACGTCTCAATCAAAACAAGGAATATCAATAATCCAGTACACACTGATACACTCCCTCCAAACGTCTATAATCAAACAAGTAATATCATAATCGTGTAACACACGATACACTCCTCTAAACGTCTATAATCAAACAAGTAAATATCATAATCCGTGTACACACTGATACAACTCCTCCAAACGTCTACAATCAAACAAGGAATATCATAATCGTGTTACACACTGATACACCCTCCAAACGTCTACATCAAACAAGGAATATCATAATCCATGTACACACTGATACAACTCTCCAACGTCTATAATCAATACAAGTTAAATACATCAAATCGTGTACACACTGATACACTCCTCTAAAACGTCTATAATCAAACAAGTAAATATCATAATCGTGTACGCACTGAATAACCCTCCTCCAAACGTCTAACAATCAAACAAAGTAAATATCATAATCGTGTAACACACTGATACACTCCTCCAAACGTCTACAATCACAAGGAAATATCAATAATCGTGTACACACTGATACACTCCTCCAAAACGTCTACAATCAAAACAAGGAAATATCATAATCATGTACACCACTGATACACCTCCTCCAAAACCGTCTACAATCAAAACAAGGAAATCATAATCAAATGTACACACTGATACACTTCCTCCAACGTCTATAATCAAACAAGTAAATATCAATAATCCCCGTGGGTAAAAAAACCAACCTGGATACCACCTCTTTTTTTTAAAAAACGTTCCCTATAAATCAAACAAGTAAATATCATAATCGTGTACACACTGATACACTCTCCAAAAACCGTCTACAATCAAACAAGGAAATATCAATAAATCGTGTAAAACACACTGAATACACTCCTCCAAAGCGTCTACAATACAAACAATAAATATCATAAATCGTGTACACACTGATACACTTCCTCCAAACGTCTACAATCAAACAGGAATATCATAAATCATGTACACACTGGAAAAACAAACTGAAAAAAAGTTATCCCTGTTTTATGTGTACCATATACAGCTTACTCAGGATATAATGAAATTCAGGGGACCATACCTTTTCCTTTCAAATAAACCGAATTTCATATATAAGCGAAATTAGTAACATTTTGATCGGCATAAAGGAAGCTTGATAAACAATTTAGTGTCCAACGACAATGTTTTTTCTTTTTTGAGGAGTAGCCAGTCTTTCTGAATTGATTAATGTACCATCTCCAAGCTGTAAAAGTTGTTATATACTCTTGTGTTATATCATTCTTGCATGCAAGTGAAATCTATGCGGGTGAGAAACGAATCAATGCCCTCCTTGTACCGCTTGTTGTAATTAGTGTTACCAAACCGTGTGATAGCTCGGCTGAGGGACTTTCAATATAACCGTTATAACAAACACATCTATCCCTCAGCGGACCCGAAGACTGGTTTTCAAATATAGAGCGATAGTTCCAATATACTGTAAAGGGGGAAAATATTCGCGTGGGTTTTAATTTTCGCTAAATTTCGCGTCATTTAAAACAATCGCGAAAATAAAACCAACCGCGAAGTGCTGTTAGTGTATTTGGGTACATGATTTAAGCTTAGAATATTTTTTACTATCCGCAGAAATTTAATACCATCACACGAAATGCTAACAGCTAAAAAAATCGCGAAAATTTTAGCCCCGCAAATTTAAAAAGTCCTTTACAGTATGCAATTTCAACTTAACCGCATTTTTTACTTGCAAAGAAAGAATGAAGAGACTGAGGTTTGGGGATTTACTTTTTATTCAATATAAACGGATATTTTCAAATTAAAGCGATTGCCAATATAAGTGGAGTAACTGTAAATTGATATCAAATAGTAAACAGTTTGTTTAATTTTCTTCATAATACCCTCTGCCAACACCTTTGCTGTATCCTACTTTGTGCAAATTAACACTGTGAGCTTTTTTTTCAAAATGCGGTGAAAATTAAAAGTGAAAAACATTAACTGTATTGTAATTCACATCAATGAATAATCTCTTGTCAATTAATATTCATTCCCATCAAATAATCTTGTTCCTATATTTCAATCCTGATCTATATACTGTGTGTGAGTAATTCATTATACCTTCCACCATGCATGCTCACCAACTTAGACAGTTTTGGTGAGGGACAAACTTCAAAGGTTGTTGCGATCACACAAGGGAGACTTCTTATGCCAATGTAATAGTAAAATTTAAAAAGAAAAAACTAGCCGGTGTTTGGTTTTAAACAGTAGCTGGTATTAATGGAAATTTTTGCAAATACAAATAAATAAATGCTTTATAATTCTCAACTTACAATATCTGCTCCCATTTCCACATCCTGATCGATCTGTCGTTCAAATTTATCAACGCAACAGAGTTGGTGTGGCAAAAGATGTCACTAATGCCCGTGTTGTCAATCAGCGAGTCTATGAAAGGGGGTGACTGAGCCATCAGGCTTTTGGAAAATTAAGAACAGAAATTAAAACTTTTTTTTTTTTTTTTTTTTTTTTTTATAAATTCATTTTATTTTTGTAACACCAAGAGACACTCAAACCATACAAATACAGACATAAAGACAATAAAACATACAATTCCTTCTCACAGTGGTTACTTTGCTGTTGCAGGAATTATAATTTAAAACAGAAAAGAAAATAATAAACAGTATTTCCTATTTAGTTTCATATACAATCAGTCAAAAATATTTTTCAACCTCATCCGGCCTTATCAAAAACTGTATATTTTAGTTTTTGAATTGCAGCATATTTATCCACAAGAAATTTTAAACTTCAAATGAACATAGTATCCTATAAGGTTTAGGTTCTTTTACCTCTGCATCAAAAAAATAAAGATATATTGTTTTAACATATAAAATTAATAAAATTAATAAGCTTTATATTAATAGACAATGGAATTTCACATAATATTTGACACATTAAAAACCAACTTTTCTGAGTTTTTTCTGTATTATAATGGAAGACTCAAATCATTCCACAATGTTTGGGGTTTTAACACATTAAGTAAAGACATGGATCATTGTCCTCAACATTATTTTGTACAAAATCTAACCAACAGTCATTATTTTTTAACATTAAATTTTTTTCAAAAAGTAATATCCCAACAAGGAATGATTCTGTTATAAATCTAAACTGTAACCATTGAACAGAAGAATCAGTAGTTGTTTTTGAAAACAAAATTTTAAAATACTCCTTGTACTGATATCACCCACATCCATATGGAGATATTCAGATCTTCCACTTGCCCAATGGAAGTTGGGATATCTTTTTCATTCAAAAATTGTAAAAATAATTTTAGAAATTTTTCATGCAACAAAATAGGTGCAAAAAATACAGGCATACATGGATTAAATATTTGTTTAATTGAATGTCCTATCAAATAGTTATACTTCTTAAATATGTTGACATTCGCAGAAATAATGCCATTTAATTTCATTACACATACACCTTGGAGATTGTAATAAGCGTTGAAACTTTTCTAAGGTTAAGACGTTACAATCAGAGTCAAAAAAAATCTTGAACAATTTTAAATTCCTTTTCATACCCATTCCTTAATAAAGACTGGTTTTTCCAGCTATTTTAATATTAAAGAATTATACCACACTGGAATATTTTTGAAAATTGGTTTTTTGACATTTGGAAGATTCTGAACTTGTCTTCAAATACAAAAACCAAGCATTAAAAACATCTTTCAAAATGCATTTTTTTTCCTTAAGAAACATCTTCTGATCATAAAAACTATCTCCAAAATCATAATAACTTCATAAGAATATCATTTCCATACACAGCAAAAAAAATATTAATCCCAAGATTTATGACATTCTGATTAGTAAGCCAGAAAATTTAAAACTTTATCAATACCTTGATTTAACAAGGATCCTGTGAGCTATGCCTCACTGAGGATAACCTCCTGCTCTATAGGTACATGT
>CAJDSM010043033.1:0-15345 GCA_903981925.1 Ostrea lurida | reverse complement strand
TTATCGAAGGGTCTTTTATCAATGCAAACACTGGCTCATTTATTGTTTTATGTCCCACCGAGAATATTTCACTCCTATGGAGACGTCACCAATGCCGTTGAAGGGCTGCAAAATTTAGGCCTATGCTCGGCACTCAGGGCCTTTGAGCAGGGAGGGATCTTTATCGTGCCACACCTGCTGTGACACGGGGCCTCGATTTTTCTGGTCTCATCCGAATGACCGCCCCATTCAGTCGCCTCTTACGACACACAAGGGGATGCTGGGGACCTATTCTATCCCGGGCCCCCACGGGTTATGTGGCCTTGTATTGTCTTGCTGCAGAGATGTAATTTTGTGGCTTTGTATGAAGGGTATCACATGGTGCTGAATAATTTCCTCTCGATAGCATATGCCTTTAAGATTTCCATTGACAATTTGTAGAGGGGCCCTTCCATGTGCTGTTATTCCACCCCATGACCCCACACCATAACAATACCTCCACCAAATTGTAGGGGTGGGACGATATACCGATACAGATCGATATTTTCTCTCAAGATACGCTTTTTGATACAGGCACTGTAATACCGGTACGACACGATACACAAACGACCTATATAAAAAAATAATTATAGCGAAAGTAAACGTCTGGTTCCAGGGGACCAGTCTATATGTTTGGCGGAATTATGTCACAGTCCAATCATCTGTTTTGCATCTTGCAAACAAGTTTGGGGGGAGTATATAGGAATCACTCTGTCCGTCTGTCTGTCTGTGCAGATTCGTGTCCGGGCCATTACTTCTTTGTTCTTTGAGGTAGGCATACCATATTTGGCATATGGGTGTATCACTATGAGACAATGTGTCGCATATATTGATTACCACTGTATGACCTTGACCTTTGACCTCAAGATCAAAAATATAAGTTTTTTAACATGAATTCGTGTCCGGGCCATAACTTCTTTGTTCTTTGCCATAGGCTTCCTGTATTTGGCACATGGATGCATCATCATGCGACAATATGTCATGTTCTCTGTTTGTCTGTATGTCTGTCTGTCGTCCGTTCCGTGTGTTATATTCGCTTCAGCTCATAACTCTTTTTCTTGTGACGTATGCATACCATATCTGCATATGGGCTGTATGGTCAGTATTATGATGGAGGACCTTATCGTCATACATTCTAAATGATCACACAAAACGCCCCACAATACATGGTGAAACCTACTGTACTTCAGCATTTATGGACCTGACTGTTGAACATCGTACATCTATAAGCAAGGTTTATCTAAACATCGATCATGTTATCCACATCTTGCCAAATTATCTCTATCAACTATAAAGGATGTACACTTACATCCATACCTCTGTATAACCTTGAATCTCAAGGTTCAAACCAATAGTTTTTTTACATGGATTTGTGGCCGGCTCTATCTTCTTTGTTCAATTCAGTGACTCAAGGTGAGCTAAAGATATGTGGGTTGGCGGCGGGTATCCTTTGAGTTTTACTCACAAGTATTTCTAGTTTGTTTGTTAATTTACAGTTATTTTTTGTTGATATGATTTATTGTCTAAATAGACAAAATAAAAACCTTGTATCTTACAACTCTATGATCTAGTATAATACATGTAGTATCGAGATACAGTGCTCCCCCGTTATAACGCCACCCCTGCACATCGCCAAATAATTTCAAAGTCCTGTTTTCCTTTATTATATAAATCCCGTTATAACGCAATCCCCCGCATACCGTCATCCACCAACGTATTAGCAGGTACGAATTGGTCAAATACTGTAATAGTCACCCCCGATAATCATTGCCAATTACCCTACATGTATATTAACTGTGAGACACTCTTGGTGAACAAGCTTAGGTTCAATCCGAGTGTAGCGAACACACTGAAATCATATTACCGTAAACTAGATGCATTACATTGTTTGGTGAATTGTTTTGACAAAAATAGTGGACCAATTGTAGTATTTGGTGAAGCTATTCGCTTGATCAAACTACATGTAGCCTGGTAAATTAAATAAAATATGTATGATTTCTCATAACAGCTGTACATTTACTCTGCTTGTCCTTCTCCCCCGATATAATGCCACCTCCGTTATAATGCCAAATTCACCGAGGTACAAATGTTGGCGTTATAACGAGGTATTACTGCACTTGTATCATGTCGCATGAGTTTATTGAGATACGTGTCGTATCATTAGCTTTGTGTATCGTCCCACCCCTACCGAATTGTCGATATTGCACAACACAAACATCCTTGTACTGCTCCCCAAGGTGACGATACGCTCTACAACGGCCAGCACTGCTATGCAAATTTTAAAAACTTGGATTTATCTGAACAGAATATTGATCCAGTCCTGTATTCTGAATCGCAAGTGTCATCTGCACCACCCTGTAATAGTCACCCCCTAGTCTAGCGATACGATGACATTGAAGCAGTATTGGGTACACCACTAAATGCCTTGGTCTGATTGGTTGAAGTCCAGGATTGCTACGATCAGTCAAACTTGCTGTCTGGAAACGATTTCTCAGGTTTCACCCTGTTTGTATGTTGTCCACAATTCCTCCTGAACCTCTTGCAGGATTTTTATGAAACTTAGATTATGTAATGGAGATATGCACATTTTCAGGAATTTTATCTGGGACAATTTATGTGGAAGGTACAAAAGTTTTGACTTAGACATTTTTCGCCAACATATGCCTCAGTGTGTTGTCTTTGACTTGCAGGATTTTCATGACGGGACACATAGCTCTACACTTGGAGTGTATCTTTAAGTTACATTAATGGAAATGTGCATATTCTAATCTCAGGAATTTTATCTCGGACAATTCATGTCAGAGATACAAATGGTTTGAACTAGGGCATTTTTACCAACGTAAACCTCAATGTGTTGTCTGCATCTCTTCCCAAACAATGATATACCAGATGACCAATTCATTAGTTAATCTGAGGAAATCTATTGTGTTCATTATCTAGTGTGCCCTGTATTAAAGGGGGTATTAGTCCCGAAGAGACAGTTCAGGATCAAATCTAAAGCTTTAAAGGGGAATAGGTCTTTGATATTTCATGTAGATCTATGGATGCCTCTCAGACTTTGCTTTTGCGTACCCCAGAATCTATATAGCCTCATAGACCACATTCGATCTTTGACATACTTTTCAAAAAATTTACTGGGCTACTATTTTTGGAACTAAGGCAGGGCTCACGTGCATTTCGCATTTTGCCATTGGCGAAAAAATATAAATAATAACGAAATTTGCAATATGGCGAAGCTTTTTTCAGTGATTGAAATCACACAATTGCTAATATGCGAATTTAAAAAAAATAGAGATATAAACCGCCATTTCATTTATTTTTCGTACTGGGATTTTCAAGTTTAAAAAGCTTTTAAGTTTTGATTGGCGCAATGTAATGGTAACTTATTTTTTGAAGCAAGTTTGGGGGGGGGTAATAGGAATCACTCTGTCCGTCTGTCTGTGGCTTCGTGTCCGGGCCATAAACTTCTTTGTTCTTTGGAGGTAGGTATAACCATATTTGGAACTGGTTGGTACTCTATGAGACGATGTGTCCGGTATATTGATTGATCCTCTGTATGACTTGATCTTGACTACAGTAAATTATCAGTTTTTTTAACTGATGAATTCATGTCCAGCCAATAACTTCTTTGTTCTCGCCATTACGACACTCTGTTTTGGCACATGGATTGCATCACATGAGACGATGTGTCATGTACCCTGTTTGTCTGTTATTTCTTGCGTGTGTTGATCGTGTCTAGCGCATAATTCTTTATTCTTTGAGCATTGCGTACCATATTAGCATATGGGTGTATCAGTAAAAAGGGCGAAGTTAAACATCTTGTGTCGTAATCATAAATCCAAAAAAAATAAAATACAAAAGAGTGTAGAGAAAACGGACATACAGACAGAAAGCGAAGTAGAGTAAAGTGAAAATAAGGACGGATGAAATTAAAGCTCAAATATAGATAGAACAAAAGGTACAACAGCAGATAAAAGACCTTAAGTCCAGAAAATAAGTAAACGGGAATTACCCGTAGTCAAAGTCTAGTAGGAAATCGACAGTCTAAAAGGGTATGAAACAATAGTCACTGATGACTTAGTGATAATTTGTATCGCAAAACAGGTCATTATAGCGACGGTAGAAATTTGGCGAAATGATGACTTTAAACGAGATTCGTTATAAACCCTCGCAGCTCAACTTTTTTGTTAGCCAGCTGGCCTAATTCAAAAAGTCCCGCATAACGCATAGATGCTTTGGTATCGAACAACTGGGAAGATATGTCACACCATAGCCCCACGACGCAGATGCAAATAGTGGTATATTACTACTAGAAAGGAAGTTTGGACGATTGGCAAAGTTAAAGTCATCAACGCTTATCATTAATTAAGTTGTCAAGTGCTGTCCATTAGAGCAATGTTAAGCTAATATCGCAATATGAAAGACGATAAATGATTAGAATTCATGATGAATAGCTCTTCACATACTCGACTCGAGCACATAATTAAGAGAATATAATACAAATCAAGACGAGAATAATTGATAGTTAGATAATGTAAATAAATAATAGATATAAATATATAAATAATATATGTTGGTTGAAGGAAACGGCAAGTTTTTTGTTTTTATCCAGATAGATATTATAAAATTCTGTTCATATGAATAATAAAATAAAAAAGAATCTAGAAATAGAGGGAGAAATAATATAGAAATAGGCAATAGCCTACGGATTTGTTGGAAGACCTGGTCTCCAAAGATACATAAATATTATCTAGAAGAACCAAGCATAGATATATATAATAATATATCAGAGTCTTGTATGGGTACTCAGAAATGTTTCTCTAATATGTAGAAGGATGTCATTACTCTTTCATGACTTATATATGACCTTGCTGCATATGACTTGACTTTTGAACCTAAGAGTCAAAGGATATTCAAGTTTCTGTAACATGGATTGGGTACTTTGGCATGTGGTGTATCACCATGAAATGGATGTGTTCACTTATTTATGATCTCTGGTTAACCTTGATCTAAGGTCAACTTAGGTTTTTTATACCCCCCGCAAACAAGTTTGGGGGTAATATAGGAGTCTGTCTGTGCGATTGTGGTCCGGGCCATGAAATTTTTGTTCTTTTGAGGTAGTTGGCATAGCATATTTGGCACTGGGTGTATCACTATGAGACGTATGTTGTCCCGGTATATGAATGACTCTGTATGCTTGACTTTTTCACCTCAAGGTCAAATTATCAGGTTTTTTTTAACTGAATTTGTGTCCGGGGCAATAACTTCTTGTTCTTTTGCCATAGACAATCTGTATTTGGCACATGTATGCTTCACCAATGAGACAATGTGTCTGTCTCAGATTTGTCTGTGTCTGTCTGTGCAGATTCGTGTCCGGGCATAACTTCTTTGTTCTTTTAGGTAGGCATGCATACTTGGCACATGGGTTGTCTCAATATGAGACGACGTGTCGGGTATATTTGATGACTCTGTATGACCTTGACCTTTGACTCAGGTCAAAATTATCAGTTTGTGTCTTATTTTTTGTTCTGTTGAGGTAGGCATACCATGCTTGGACATGAGATATCACTATGAAGACGAGTGTCGGGTATTTGGATGACCTCTGTATGATGACCTCAATGTCAAAAATTGATTAGTTTTTTTAACTGCAATTTGTGTCGGAATAACTTTTTGTTTTTTACATATGCATCTGTTTTGGCAACATGGAATGCATCCCATGAGACGATGTGCATGTATCTGTTTGTCTGTCGTCTGCGTGGTGTTGATTCGTGTCTAGGCCATAATTCTTTGTTTCTTTGACATATGCATACGTATCTAAGCATATGGATGGTATCAATATATGAGGGTGTATGCATAAATTATGCTAGTATATGAATTTTGACATATGACTTGCTTTGACGTCAAGGTCAAAGGTATATAGTTCTGTAAATGGATTATATTTGGATGTGAGTGTTCCCATGAAAAGCATGTGTCATTACATTCATCGATTCTGATAACCTTGACCTTGATCTCAGGTCAATAATAGGTTTTTTAAACATGCTTTGTGTCGGCCATACTCTCTTTGTTCAAGCTTCAGTATCAAGTAAGTGTAAATATGTGTGGGTGGCGGAGGGTAGTATTTCTAGTTTAACATGGATTTGTGTCCGGGCCATATCTTCTTTGTTCAAGCTTCAGTGACTCAAGTGAGCGTGGAGATATGTGGGTGGCGGGGGTATGCTTAGTGAGTTTTACTCACAGTATTTCTAGTTTTTCTCTGTCTTATTTAAGAAGGCAGTTTATTTAACTTCACAGGCGATATTTTTACTGACCATTCACGTTTGAATTTTAAAATGAACAAACAGTTTCCAAAGTGGTTAATTATATATACTCAGAGATGTTCTAATTCTTGACCGGGGCTGTTCTAGAAAAGAACATCTATATACAAGGGGATTAGAGTTCTATGACTGTTCGACGTCTGTCCGCGACTGCTTTATGACCGCTTTACGTCTGTTCTATGTTAACTAAGAACAGTTCTATGACTTTTATGACCGCTTTACGTCTGTTCTAAGTTAACTTAGAGCAGTTCTCATGACTGCTTTCCACGACTAATTGGGCGAGAGGTTAGAAGTGGTCGCATCTGTATTTGTCAGAGTCTGAAAACTAACTATACGCAGAATCTGATCTCAAATTTATGGAGACATAAACACTTCACTCATGTGATAATGGAATATTGCAACAGGAATATGATTCATCATGATACATTTCCAAGTCATCAATTGGTTGGTCTTCAATCAATCTTTTCAATTTAACAAATTACGTCATATGTCATTTCTTAACATTGATTGCCTGTATACTGCATGTTCGGTAAATATTCGTCTACACAATTTCACTATATAATGCAATTGCTTGCAAAGAAATCGCTAGATTTTTTATTTTGAATGTGCAGCACTTTAGAGAATATACATGTAACTAAAGATACATCTAGTACATCAAGGCACACAATAATAGAGGGTTATGAATTTACACCCACCTTGTTTCTCAGGTAATTGAAGCAATATAGAATTCATCTAATACCATCTATTATCACATGTACAGTGATAATTAAAGTTTGCACAATGTTCAATATCAAAACCTATTGGCTGTTAGCATATTTTAGGTACTTAAGAGAGAATCTTGGGAATTAAAAGAGATATATGAATGTTTGTATTGTCATGATGTACTAAGTTTGAGAGAAACATGCAGAGAATGATGAATAGTTGTCTTTTAAAGTCTCTAAATTCCACAGACAGCATCACGTGTACTATTCCAGGGTTTCTCCTACCGTACGTGTGCCTTACCGTGTCACAGATCATATGGATTGGAATTATGGGCATTGTGTCTACCATTTTGTACATATCGAAGCAGTTTCCGAGACAGATCCGACTCCTGATGCTGAACCTTAGTGTGGTGGACATCATTAGCTCCGCGCTGACAGGTATACTAGATTCCATTGATTATCTGTCATTCACTAGTCAAATATCATCGATGAAGCTTCAGATTTTTCTGCTTGAGTTTCGACTGACTGCCCACATGTTGAGTGTCACAGTCATGACATTAGACCGAATCTTGAGTCTGGTTTTTGCGATGAAGTATCAGATCCACATAAAGGATAACAAGATTATCGCAGTCTGCTGTGTGATTTGGGTATCAGCCTCTGCCACAGTCATCGGTGCTCTCTATGACGTGTTTGCATGTGATAGAGATGTCGTGTTTACCTCTGATTTGAGGTATGACCGATACTACATTCTTATTGGAACAAAAACGTTCCTTCTGTTAAGCAATATTTTGGGCTTCACCGTAATGTATGTTTACGTGAAGACGACGAAATATCTAGCAGGACACTCGGTACCGAGTTTCCAGACAGAGTCGACCACCAGGATTATTCACAATGCTCTACTTCATTCTGTCTTTTACCTACTAGATCTCGTCGGAACAGCTTATGTCATCCACTCTTGTACCTGTATTTTGCTGATGGTTGCTACATACCGTGTCCTCGTCTACCTTTCCTACTGTACATCTGTCATTCTGTTAACTGTGCAAGGTAGAGAGTGTCGTCTTTTGATTGCGATCGTCTTGTGCTCATGTCACAAGGGATGGTCAGAACACCTGAATAGGATTCGGAACGAGTTGTATGCACCGTACCTCAAGAGTGAATGTCACGGCGCAACCACGGGGAACGTGTCCGATGTCCGAGATTTAGACGGACTACAATTCAGCATCACAGAGACCAGTTCACCTTTTGACATGACCGCCCTGCCAGCTATTTATACAAACGATGGTCGGATACCTGATATTCGAAACCACAAAGCAACTTTTTAGCTCACGTGAGCAAAAACCTCTAGTGATTTATTCTTATAGCTCTTTGTTCAACGTCAATACGCCCTCCGTCCGTTCGTCTGTCTGTAAACTTATAACAATTTCGACATCTTCCCCAGAACCGCAGGGCCAATTTTAGTCAAAATTACCACAAAGCATGCTTACATGTTAGTAAGGAAGATTCAAGTTTGTTCAAATGAAGTGAGACTCCCCTTTTTTAAATGGAGAAAATTAAAATTTGTGACATCTTTTAAATTTCCTTAAGAAGAACTAGGTCAATTTCAATTTAACTTCACAAATCCTCCTTGAGTGAAAGAGGGGGGGGGTTACGTTTGTTTGTTTTTTAAATGAAGGTTCATGTTCCCCCAAATGAGAGATTATCAAGGAAGGGCAAGTAATAGTGTGGGGTAATTTCAAATTCTTGAGAACCACAAGGCCAGAAAAGTTGACATTTACTGTATATGAATGCATCCTGACGGTGTAGATTCATGTTTTTCAAATAATGGCCCATGGGATCAAAATTTTAATACGGGATAATCTTTAAAAATCTGCTCAAAAACAATGGGTCATGATTATTACATCAATAGGCATCCATTTCCAATTAGTTCAGATTCAAATTTATTCATATTCTGGTCCCTGGGGGTATATATAGGTTAGGGCCATAATCGAGTATCAAAGTTTTACATGGAAATCTCAATAACGCCAGGGCCATGAATATTAATATTCTAGCATCCTCAGGTAGTGCAGAATGTTGTGTGTTCAAATCATGACCCATGGGTGGGTTGGGACCACATCGGGATTAAAGTTTTATGTAGCAATATATTGGATGACTCTTTAAAAATCTTCTCAACAACACCAGGACCATGACTATTCATATCAATTTGCAAGCATTACCAGGTAGTGCTCAAATTGTGGTTCTTGGGGATAGGGTGGGGCCGCATTAGGCCTAACAAATTGTTTCCGTTTTCATGCTGCAAAAATAGGGTAGGTAGGTAGGCATTTTCCCCTGGAGATAAATACATGTAATTCCAAAGAATAATTAGTTCATGCAAACTTTTGTGAGATGTGTAATAAGATATGCAAATATTTGTTGTTTTAATTGGCTTGTTTATTATTACAAATGTATTTGTTTTCATTTATAAACAAATTGTATCTTAGGATTTTTTTCTATAGGATGAATTAGATTTTGCTAGATCGCACAACAATATATATGTATATAATTATCATATTTATAATCAGTATCAAAATAAAGGGCTCCTTTGCTATACATATATCTCATGCTTCTGTTGTGAATTACCTGCAATATTGTATATTTCAAGTGCCTAATAGAGTAAAAGCTACAAAAGTTACTCACCCTAGGCTGAGTTGTAAATATCTACCGAGACAGGTCTCTTCCGGTCGACTTCTGGGTTACAACTGGTTTTACACTATATATAATTGAAGTCAACAATAGCAATATCGGTATTATTGGACTACCGAGCCCGATGTTGACGATCACTATATTCCTCCCCATCATAATTTTAAAGAAGCGACATATTAAAAAACTCTTTACATCAAACTAATCTCCATTCTATAGATTATTTCTACAAGATAAAATACTGTGATCTGACATATATCATTAATGCTGTTAACGATCAGACAATCCCGACTGTATTTACAGCCTTCGATATGTATGTTATGTGTTGTATATAAAAATAAAACATCATGTAATATGTGCATCAACAACTACATGCATGTGTTACCAACCTAAATTTCAAACAATAATTTGCTGGAGTCTTAAGTTTAAAATCTTCCAGTGAATAAATAATCATTTTACATATCAGAGAGATTGACTTCATCATCTCTAAATAAGTTTTTGGGTGCTGTATGACATCATCTTCACCCAAAACTTTTCTGATTTCAAAATTAATATATTCTCTTTCTTTCTTCCCCTCCTTCCATTTTAAATAAAACTAGAAATACTACATAATGAGTAAAACCCTCCGCCAACCACATATTTTTACGCTCACTTGAGTCACTATAGATTGAACAAAGAAGATATGGCCCGGACCGAACCCCATGTTAAAAAAAACCCTACAAGTTTGACCTTGAGATCAAGGTTATACAAATGTTATGAATGTACGTGACACATCCTCCCATGGTGATACACCCACACGCCAAATATAATCCAAGTTAGAGAATTATACCTTTGACCTTGAAATCAAAGGTCAAGGTTATATATAGTTCATGAATGTATGCGACACATCCTCTCATATGCTAGTTATGGTATACCTACATCAAAGAACAAAGATGTTATAGCCTGCACACGAATCTGCACACACAGACGTGCAGTACATGATACATCGTCTTTTGAAGATGCATCCATGTGTCAAATATAAAATGCCTATGGCAAAGAAGTTATGGCCCGGACACGAATTCATGTTAAGATACTTATGATTGTGACCTCTAGGTCAAAGTTCAAAGCCATACAGAGGTAATGAATATACGCGACACATCGTCTCATAGTGATACACCCATGTGCCAAATATGGTATGCCTACTAGTACCTCAAAGAACAAAGTTTAGCCCGGGACACACCGAATCTGCACAGATGGACAGACATACAGTGATTCCTATTGTTTGCCGGGGGGGGGGGGGTATAATAAGATAAAAAAAAAAATTTCTCTAAACTCGCCTACATGATAATTCTGAGAATATAAGTTGGCTCTTTGGAAACCCCTTCTTTATAAAAGTTAACTCCCTTTGCATTTCTTGCGCAGCAGGAAACTAAACTTGAAACCAACCCAAAAAGTTTCCAAATGATGAGAAGTGTATCTACAATGTAGTCTAAAAATGTCCCTGTCTAAAGATGATGTGGCGTGGCAATTGAGAAGGATGTTGGCGATTTATACCAAGGTAAACTGACCAAATGATTTTGTATGAAGTTTCATTCTTTTTTAAATTTCGTATGTGGTTGTGGCCTGGGAGTGTTTGTTTGTTCTCGTTATGATGATGGTGATCGGCTTTGTGAAGATGAACTAGATCTTGATGTTTATTTTGTGAGCAATTTCTTGCAAAATGACCAATTTCACCACAATCATTTTTTGCAACATTTTCCAGGGATGTAATTAGATGGTGTTGTTTTGGAAGTGGTTCTGTTTATCATTCTGATGTCAGCATGAAAGGGTAATTTCACTCCCTTCTTCAAATGTAACCCTTTTGGGTCCCATGATCAATTTTTTAGGTGTTGAATAGCTTCATCTGAAGTTTTTGGGTCTTTATCTAAAGTGAACATTGCTGCTCTTTTCCAGTCTCGTAAAAATACATCAATGGTGATGGTATTCCTAAAAAAAAGTGTCTGGGTACGCTTCAGTTGATAGTTCTTCGGTTCTCTCTGCAAATTCTTCCAACTTCATCTGTATTTTGTTGAGTTTCTTGTAACTGTCGTCGTAGGATATGTGGTTGATCAACCTATCATTTTCTGACATAATTATTTGCAGTCTTTTTGAACATTTTCTGGTCTTGAACTTAAAAATTTCAAATCTTTCTCTCTCAAACACTCGATCTATCTAGCTCCTCTCTATCACTCCACATATATTTCTGTGTTGTTTGATTCAACTGAATATGATATGGTTTTCTCTTCATATGTAGTTAGTTTTGGTGGTGCAGGGTTGTTTGAGTTCTTTTGTCCTCTATTCTCTCACTTGTGCTGTTGTACATATTTAGTGGTGCTAATATACTGATGTTTGAAATGTACTCTTTATGTTCTCTCTCTAACTTAATCTGCCTCAGATCTTTCGCTCTTTTTCTCATTTATTTCTCTCATTCTAGATCCAAATATATCTTCTCTTTATGCACTCTATTCTCATCTTTTCTTTCTGTTCAACAAACGTTTGCCATTGATCATTTAATTCTCTCTCTGATTGCAAATTTCTCATTCATGTCCTGCTCTCTCACTAATCATAATTGCTCATTTCCTCAATCATTCTATCTTCTTTCTCTCTATTTGTTTTAGGTCACCTGAGTAAACCCCAGGTTACCTATCGCAATGTCTTCAGTCCGGCGTCGTCCCGTTAACAATAAACATTTTTAACTTCTTGTAACCACCAGTCCAATTCTTTTTCAAATATGAAATTGAGCGATTTTGGACAAGGACACATAAATTGTAAATTTCAGGTTCTCTTGCAACCCCTGGGGCCAGGGCAAAAACTCC
The DNA here is from genome assembly GCA_903981925.1 of Ostrea lurida. Classification (NCBI taxonomy): domain Eukaryota; kingdom Metazoa; phylum Mollusca; class Bivalvia; order Ostreida; family Ostreidae; genus Ostrea; species Ostrea lurida. The sequence goes on along the minus strand of CAJDSM010043033.1, from coordinate 2,802 downwards.
CAAAAGTGACCAATTTCAAAAATTCTTCTTTACAAACCCGCACATGTCTGAGAGAAAACAAAATGCATTGATGTAGTGCAGGAAGGCCTTTACCAAATTTGTAAAATTGGTGATTCCTGGGGTAGGGTTTCTGACCCCGGGCATTATTCCCTGTAGACTTTTTTGTATCACGAAAGGCGATACTTTGTCCAGTTGTTCTATTGTGTGTCGGTCAGCTCTGCTTCAAGTGTGATGAAACGGGCCAGTGTTCACCTTAAAGGGGCAATCTGGCTCATTCATTTGGAGAGGTATCTAAAGCTGTTGCGAAACACGTTTTTTGTTAAGTAGCCATAGAAATTATGAAACAATATTTCGGATTCCTTGCTCCCCACCTACCTCGGAGCGCCAACTAGGGCGATGCCAAGACAAAAGGACTTCCAGTAAGCCTGACACAAGAGGATACAAGGAATCGATACTCAGATAAGATTTACCTGATTGACCTAAGCCACCGCTTGACTGTATTCAATATCGACATGTAAATGTTGGGCTATTGGAAAGTTGCAAAAAAAAAAAAACCAGGGAACAATTTATTTAGGGTTGCACGTACATCAATACTGAGGACATGAAGATATTATCAGCTCGGCATGACCAGCCGATTGATCAAGTCGGGCCAAACTTGACCACCCATCAGCAGAAGTCGGGGCCAAAGTGGAGTGTTAGTCCACAGACACTATAAAACCCAGTGTCTGTGTACCTCAGCCACCAGGATCCTTTCTCCGTCCTTTCGGGTTGGCAACCCACGGCAAACTGGTTCCCCATTTTGTCGCCTCTTACGAACAGGGGAAGGGGAAGTACCGAGGACCTATTCTTTTCACACACGGGGGGGGGGGTTGGGGGGTTAAACTTCTAAATTGTGTGACTTATGGTAGAAAAAAAGTTTAACTTGACAAAAAGGGGAAAGGGCAAAGACATACTTTTGCCCCCACACTTTCAAAAGTGGGGGTGGGGCAGTTGCCCCCTCCTACACCAATGATGTTTTTGGGACTATGGTTACGTTTAACGCATTGTTTACTTCGCCAATTTATATTTGAAATGACGACGATTTTAAGTTAGCTAATTTTGTAAAGAATTGAATGGTTTTGGATTTATCTTAAGATGAATAATTTCTGGACTGATTTACAGTAATTAGATTTTCTAGCGATTCGCATCACATTTTATAAATCGAAGTGCGCTTGATTTCCTACATACTTTATGAAGACCTGGACAGACTGGAGGGGTAAGAAAAACTGCAGAAATTAGGTTTCATAACAATGTACAGATACAATTATTTATTTCCACTGAAAATGTTTCACTATGTATGAAGTACCTCATATTCATTGCTCGTAAACTCACAGAAAAAGAAACTGACCACTGATGGGGAGTAATCAATTGGCAGAGGGCCTTGCTGTGCCTGAAAACTTGAAAAGAATAAAATTTTGTTTTGAGTCTATTATATGTGTCAAAGTCATCGTGGCTGAAAGGTTTAAATGTATGTACTTCTGAAATAGAATATGTTACTTATAACACAATACCTCAAAACACTAGGAAACAACACGAAATGGAATGTCAATATTTGGGATGCATGGACAAGAGGAAGAAATTCTGCAAAACAGTTTGGACAGCCGTTAGTTCCCCTTCATCCATGGCAATTATACCGGGCACTCTAGCAGTCACGACTGCCACATTCTTGTATCGCCAAGGGGTGGATGAACAGCTTATTCGAGAAAGAACAGGCCATCGTTCTGATGCAATCCGTGTTTATAAACTTACTACTTCAGGGCAGCAATGGAAGGTTAGTCAGCTTCTTGATGCCCCCTTACCCTACGGCAAGTGTAAACCCGAAAAATGTCCACGGAGTTCCAAAAGTGCTCCTCCAGCAAAATTGAACAATCTGATAATGAACTGAATTAGTGTGTTGCAACGATTGAAAGTGATCACTATGCATTAAATGACAAAAATGACTACGGTTTTTTTGACTTGCAGTTTACTATGTAAAACACATGTAAAGTGAAAAATTCTATATTTAATGGCTATTTATTTTGTATTCATTTAATGTTTATAATTATTAGTAAAATTTGTTCGTTCTCAAACCAAATTGGTTTTTTTTTTATTAATGCGTCATGAAGCTAAAAAGGCCTGTAGATCTTAGTTAACTGTACATGTACAACAGATGCCTGATTAATCCAATTCATTTAAAATCATTATATCAATCATCACCTCCTATTCAGAAGGAACCGTGCCGACATCAGAAATTCTGCACGAATACTTACCTGTGGTCAGAACAGCGGCACCGTGCGACAAATATATTTTTGCAAAGGCAAAGATAACGAACAGTGATCAATCTCGTAAGTCCTAAATAGAATACAAAAACAAGATATGGACAAACACGGACCCCTGGACACACCAGAGGTGGGATCAGGTTCCTAGGAGGAGTAGGCATCCCCTGTTGACCGGTCACACCCGCCGTGAGCCCATAGTCTTGACCAGGTAAACTGGATATCCGTTGTCAAATCAGTGTAGGAAAATGGCTTAACAATGGCTATGAAACACATCAGACAGCATTTGACCCAATGGTAGGTCATACTAGTAAACTAAATCGTTTTAACCATAGAATTTACGATTTGCTGCCTTTAAACGTGACTGTTGAAACCCCTGCAACAAGTAGCCTGCCTCGATTCAAAAACTGATCATACGTAGATCAAGCTCTTGCGTATCGAATAAGTTGAAAGACACACCATGTGCAGGTGATGTAGGAATATTGCTACATATGGGAAGTTGACGATG
>CAJDSM010043031.1:22944-33340 GCA_903981925.1 Ostrea lurida | reverse complement strand
AATAAGGGAGCCTTTTGTCATAATTAAACCCGCCTGCAACAAGTTGGGGGAGAGTTACTGGGATCAAGTTGTCTGTGCTGGCCTCTATATCTTTTTGATAAACAACACCCTGGGCATGATCAGTTCTTGAATCATTTTTTTTGCCGTTATTTCTCTAATATTTTTAAGTTGGGAAATTTCTTTGTTTGGTATTCGGCGTATTTTAGGTCCGCGATGTTGGTTGTATCTGTACATGTGTAAGTTGGGTGGGAGATCTAGGTTTGGTATTTATTTTAGGCCGTGTTGTTTTCTCGTAGCTTGAAGTTGGGGAGTACATTCTCTAGTTTAAGTATTGTATTTTAGGCGTGTTTGTTTCTTGCCCGTACTGTGTAAGTTGGGCCAATACATTCTTTGGCGCGTAATTGGTAGTTATTACCGGAAGCTCCTGTTTGTTTTCTGTATACCTTGCCTAAGTTGGGCGATATCCAACACGAGTTCTGTGTTTGAATAATGTACCTCTTTAGGCCCGTGGTTTTAAATTTTCAAATCGTACTTGTAAGTTGGGAAGTAACAATTCTTTGGTTGTGTATGTGTATTTTAGCCGTGTTAAATATTCTGTACGTGTAAATTGGGAATAGCATTCTTTGGTGTGTATTTTGAGTTTTATGACCGGTGGTTAACACTTTTCTGGTACTTGTGAAGACTGTTAATGGGATATAAAGTACAAATTTTAAACTTTGGGTTTGTATTGTTATGAGATCCAAAGGTTAATTCCGTGTTTGATTTTCTGTACTTGTAAGTTGGACTATCTATTGATGTGTAATTGTAATTGTAGGTTCCCTGACACTATTGTGTTTGTTTTCACCTGTACGTGAAAGTTGGGAATTCCTTTGATGTGTATTGTATATGTAAAGGTTCCTTTACACTAATTGTGAATTTGTTTTCTGTACGTGTAAGTTGGGATTCTATTGATGTGTATTGTATTTGTAGGTTCCTGGGACACTATGTGTTTGTTTTCTGTACGTCGTAAGTGGGAATTCTATTAGTTTGTATTTTATTTTAAGGTTCCTGAACACCTATTGTGTTTGTTTAACAGAGAATAATAACGGTGTTAAGATTGACCCCCACCAGTCTCTCATTTGCAACTCGTCGAGTATTCTTGATATATGGTATATTCCTATTTTTTAGTGTTTTCCTTGTACACCTAACTTTTGTTATGAAATGGAATGGCAATAACTATTAGAAAGTGAAGAAACAAAGTTTAAATCACGAGAGAACAGAGTATTATATATTGGTAAAGAGTTGTTAATTTATCCAATTAGAAATCTGTATCGAATAAGTGTTGAGAAAATTTCGCCTCTCATAAAAGTTGTGTTATTTATTAAAGTGAAGTTTATTGGAATACACGCAAATTTTAAAAAGTAGAGTTTTGTACGAGTCACCTGAATCTATGTTGTTTATGAGTTGAGACCTACACACTCTATGCGTTCATCATGCGTAGATATGCCCCTTCTTGTGAGAGAATATCGTTTAATGTCCTGTTTATACGAAATAAGGACCAAAACTAAATTAAAACTTAACTAATAACAAAAATTATTTACAAAAGCCTTTATGTATAGAGCTTGCGAACCTAATAAAGCCTAATAAGTATACCTGATCACAATGTTTATGCGTGCTGATTTTGCCATCTCCATCTGTCCATCTGTAGTAAATACTGTGATGATGTTTTTTATTTCTCTTCAATACTGTAATGGAGAACCATATTATCATTTATCTTTGAGTGTAATTCACTATTCATTCCACATTTGCCTAAAGTTGAAGGTTTTAATGTTCCTCGCTATAAGAGTTGTTGCGGTACTGAGAGGGAGGAGTGGGGTGAATCCGGGCGCCAGGTGGGTGGATGGCGGGCGCGAGTGAATTTGGTATTGAGAGTTGTAGATTCCTTAAATATTATTGTATGAAATTTAAAAGAATAGCGTCAGAATGAAGGAAACATGTATGGGAATTTGAAAAATGTCTAGAGACTATTGGTTTTGAGCTGGCTTTGATCTGATTCCTAATTATCGCTTTACTAAACCCTCGATCAATTTAGTCTGAGCGGAGGGAATATAGCATCGTCCAACTGCTGTGCGTCCTTGCAGAAAATGTGGTTGTGCGTCCACTCGTGTGTGGTCCGGATCCTGTTGAACAAGAATTAGAAGCAACTGATAATTCATCATAGTCTCAAACCCTTCCACAAAATGTTGCCCATGGATAGAGAGATATGAATCCTATTAAGATTTTCAAGGTCAAAGGGTCAAAAGTCAAAGGTCACTGAGTGACTTATTGAGCTTAAGAAAACTTAACTTGGTGAGACCAAGAATATTAGTAGGACCAGCATTCATACAGAGCAATATACTAATCAAACCATTCCTACAATATCCGCTTGCCCCAATGAAGAGAGGAATAACCCTCATTTGATTACTCTCAAGGTAACAAATAGTCAAGGTCGAGCTAATGGACTAGTTGGTTCTAAAATAATTCTGTGTTGCCCTGACCAAATAGAATGGAATCCTCCAGCAATTACATGCGAGGGAGATTCGGAGTCAAAACCTTAACAGCAAAATGTTTGCACCATCCGGATAGAGGAATGCACCCTACAAGGTCGGGAAAAATTGTCAAGGAGACTATTCAAGGGTCAAGAGAGTTCAGATGGCGACATCACTGAGACCTAGTAATATGACCTATAAATTCTGTAATCTAAGATAGAAAGGACTTCAGCATTACATTCAAGACCGAAATCATCAAACCTTTCGCAGCAAATGTTCCCCATGAGAAAGACCCAAATAAACCCTATGGATATAATTTACCAGGTCATAAGGCATCAAGCGCGCACTATGGACTATTGGCTAAAACTTCTTGTGAACAAAAAAAGTGATAGAAGTAGACCAGCATTCAATACAGCACCAGAGAAATACTCATCATAACCTTCCACAAAATATGCCCATGGAGAGAGGAATGAACCTATTGATGTTCAAGAGTCAAGGTCATATTGACTTAAAATTCTTGTGAACAAGATATAGGGACACAGCAGTTCATGCCAGAAACATCCCAAATGCAGAAACTTCCCACAAATTTTGTTCCATGGATAGGATAACCTATTGATTTTCAAAGGTTAAAGTCACTATTACTATTGTTTATAAATCTGTGTTCGAGGAAGTATGCTACGCTTGTGTTGCCTTTGTTTACTTGTTCAAAAGCACTGAACCCTGGGTGAGGGAAAGGCAATTTAAAAAGTTTTAAAAAAAAAAGAAGAGGATCAATTTCTCTTCCTTAAAAGCCAATAAAGAAGATCATTGGATCAGAGAGGTCATAAGGACCTCCGAAGTGTTCAAGTTTTTGTTTACTTCTCATCTGATCCGGCTAAAGATCTAGTGCCCACACACGTGGGAACAAAATATACACAGCAGGGCTCTCCATTTCCTCCGACTAAATGAGAAGCGAAAGGTAGGTTAAAATCGCGAAGGGCGCTCGTTGCCAACTCGAATTGTGGAAGTAAAAAGAGTGACCATTTTTTTCTTCCTAATTTATAATCTGTGCCATGAACCTCTTTCCTAGTTTCCCTCTGAGCGGAAAAATAATTAGAGCATTTTCATGAACATTAAGTCACCGCAGATTTATTTGCCGATTATTTAACACAAGTAAAGTTCACCCGTTATGCCGCCCGTTGGTAAAGAGTAATATCTAAAAAAACAAAATTGTGGACCCTAAATTTAATTGAAACAAAAAAACAACTGAGTAAAAGCCAAGAAATTTGACGTAGTAAATATTAGATGCGAGTAATGTTGTGTGTTTTTCAACCATTAATTACTACACACGGCATAATACCTAACAATAATTTCCCAATTTGAACAAGACCCACGAGTATCCGCCAAAATTCCACATAACTATATCTGGAAGTGCAAGAGCCTGTTTTAGTGTAATAACCATAATAAGTATTTTAGTGAGAGACGACACAAATTCTAGCGAGGGTGTAATTCTTTCAGTAATAATCTTGCCATATGAAAGACGTAGAGAGCTAAAGAGTGTATCATTTTAGATACGTAAATAAAATTTCAAGCGCACGATTTCCACTAATAAATTATTCAAAAAGCGTTATAGAATTTGCCGAAAGATGATTGCGTGAATGAAATATCTAGTATAAACAAAGATATCTCTGCTTAAGTGAATTTAAGCGATCAAACACCCTGCCGCGCCTAAATACTGCCAAAATTACATCCTCTCTAAAAATTTTCCGCTTTACAGTATCGAGGAATCATGCTCCGGTGCCCGTATCGATCTCTCTCACACCAATAACAACATAAGACCCGCTGCCATTCAGTCACTTTCTTAACGACATCGCAAGGGATGCTTGGGGGGATCCACCACGTACGGAGGAGGGACAGGTTACCGTGTTATGGAATGAAACTCAAATAATACACTTGAAAATATGTTGCAACACTATAGTTTGTTTTAGATAATATAAAACTTGAGTTTTACACTAGCGTTTTAATGTTTTTAATTCTGATTTCTTCTATATTGCAGGGTGGAAGTAAGTAAAGTACATGTTTTTTTCTTTCCTCAGTTTGTAGTTTCATGTCTACCTAATGTGACCTTTCCATCACAGGAAACAGGCAGGAGGCTCAAATTTCACAAAAATGGTCCGCATGTCGAGTGCAAGGTCAAGTTTTTTAATAATTGTTTTTCTAGAAGCAAACTTAAAATTTCGATTTTATTACCAAATTTACCATGATCACACGATAAAATTTTAGAGATGGGGTGGTTGGTAAGACGCATATACAGGTGTCTACCAACAAATGGACTCGAACGACACACTGATTCTGACACCATTGAAAAAAAAGTACCTGTCACAAAACACATCAAAATCCTTGTCAAATGGTGAACATATTTGTTCCGCACAGGATTTTCCTGACAGGCTATGAGAACGGTTGGGCCAACATATGGATTTTTAACTCCCTCTTCAAAGAAACAAATGATATGAAGCATGAACCTGATGGGGGTTTTTAAAGGTATAAAAGTCATGGCTTTTTTATATTATTTTAAACAAACATATCCAGCCAAGGATTCTATAGCATAAATATTTTAGAAAAAACCAGAATGTAATTGCTTGCTAATATTACACCAATTGAATATCGCTATAGTTACAACCATATACAATTATGTTTTTATTCTCCACGTTTAAAATGTTTTAAAAAAAAATAACTCCAAAAAAAACATACCGAAAGATCGTTGGATTCGATGGCATTGCAATCAAAAAAGATCACCCCCTTAAGTGGCAAATGATCCCAGAACGAAAAATCAGAGAGGGATCAACTGGGGAGTTTAAAAGTGAAAGGTGTGGATTCAGGAGGATCGTGTTGAGATCAGTCTAAACTCACAATGTCCACGCTTTGCACATGTCCGACTGGAAAAATACATCTCCCATGCAAGCATATGCTGGCCGTATTTCCAGTCACTTACCAAGCATGGGTCAGGAGACTGTTTACGCCGCAGAGTATAGGTATGCTCCCCATTATTAATACTTGTTTGAAATATTGGTATGTTTATTTGAAAAGAGGTTCATCAGATGATTAACAGAATTTCTCTAACAATTTACTGCCCACTATCATCCAAAAAGTCAGAATATAAGCTATCAAGAATTAGACACCTGTAAACGAGTACCGAAGCCCGCCAAATCCAATTGCCCTCCATGGACATCTTATTAGATTACATGTCACAGTCTCCAGAAAGATATGTCCAAGCCTTAAACTGCCCAGGCAACACTCAGCCAGTGGATATGCAGGCAACAAATGCAAACAAAGTGGGACCATGATAGTCCATGATGGTCAGAGGACCTGAAAAGAAATACGGAAAGGAGGTCATCCAGAGTACCGGGGCAAGGAATACAAACTCTTGAAAAAGAAAAAATTGCCTATGTATTTCAGAGGAGCCGACACAGAGAACAGCCAATGCAAGAGTTACCATGAAGGGAATGAATGTATCCACCCCTTACATGGTGTCAAAGAAGAGTGGAAAGAACTCATACAGTAAAAAGAAGGGAAGTGGACTAAATGTGATTAAGTTTGGTTAAATGATTTGTTTTAAATTTTCAAAGATGAGCCAAGTGATCCAGCAACAAGCACATGTTACAAGAATGTAATTTCCGTTATCCGAGCGGGACTACCTCTTGGTAGCTGCAACATCTCAATCGCTTGAAAACGAAGATCTTGGCAAATGAACTTGTTTGGTTGCTGTGCAGCGTCGGGAGGAACCCCATATCTTTGAACTATTCCAAACTGGGTCTGTTATAACGATTACAGCAGGGTAAACTGCAAACCAAGGGCGCCAAGCTCACAGATCTATGCAACAGGTGGACTGATGCCGTTCTTGATTTTCATAGAGAAAAATTACCACTGCCAGCCAGAAGCCCCCCAATCCCCCTCCCCCCTCCCCCCCCCCCCCCCATTTTGACTGATTGATTTATTTATGTTTTTAATAGTCCACCCGAGGAATATTTCACGTCATACGGAGAGTCACCATTGCCGGTGAAGGGCCCTTCAAGATTTAGGCCTATACTCGACTGGGGCTTTGAGCAGGGAGGATCTATATCGATGTCACACCTGTTGTGACATACGGGACCTCATCGGTTTTTTTCCGGTCCCATCTTCGACACGCAAGGGGAAATTCTGAGGAACCTATTTTAACAACCCGGATCCCCCACCTGTTGGAAATATTGCTATGACATAAATGGAGAAAAATTAACAAAATGTTAGGTGATAAGTTGATTTATTTACCTGTTTTACGTCCCACTCGAGAATATTTCAATCATTGGAGAACGTCAACCATTGCCGGTGAAGGGGCTTACAAAATTTAGCCTGTACTACGGCTCTTAAGGGGGCCTTTGAGCAGGGAGGGATCTTTTCGTGTCACAGAAACCTGCTAAGGCGGGTGGAGGGTAACTTAAATTTATAATCTTGTAATTACCACATGGTGAACATGTATTACATTTTATTCAAGACGAACATTTTTGTGATTAGATTCTGTATATGTATTATCGTGGGGATCGCGTGGTTAGAATCAGCGGTCGCAAACCCACAGGTTATTGTTCATTACTATTTCATGAAAACATTTTGTGAAATAAGAATAGGCCCCGTGTCACAGATATGAATACACTTTCTATTATTTAAAATCTTGTTCCACCGTGAGGGTCCGGGTTAAGAATAGTCCCAGCATCCCCTTGGTACAAAAAATGGGGCGGTCATACGGATGAGAAAACCTAGAAAAAAACCGAGGTCCCGGACCCAGTGTCACAGCTGGCAGAGGTTGGCATCGAAGATCCCTCCCTGCTCAATAAGGACCACTGAGTGCGAGTACAGGTTCTAAATTTGCATACCCTTCAACCGGCAATGGTGACGTCTCCTATGGGATGAATAATTCTCGAGTGAGACGTTAACAAGTGAAAGAAAAAATTGCCATGTATTTTCCAGAGGGCCGATACACCGAGCCACAAGCAGGGTTACCTGAAGGGAAATAGGAATTATCACCCTTACCTGATTTCAAGAAAGGAAAGTGGAGAAACATTCAATACCGTAAACAGAAGGGAAGTGACAATTGTGCGTATGCATTTTGGCAAATAAGTAACTTGCCATTCAATAAAACAGTAACTGGTGTGCAAATCCGCGGGCATGAGGTGGCCGAAGACATACTTTAGAACCATATTATTGCATTAAATTCACGAAAGCAGCTGGTTCCAGACTCAAGTGAATAAGGAGTACTTCTACTATTCCTACCACGAAGCAGACACCACACCAATTACTCTGCGAAACGCCTATCGTTTTACAACCCTGTCATCGACATCAAAAGCACTTCTACCTTGTCTCTACCACGAAAGCAGACACCACCAAATTAACTCTGCGACGCCTATCGACAACCCTGTCATCGACAATCAACAGAGCAACTTCTAATATACTGTCTCTACACACCGAAGCAGACACCACCAATTACTCTGGGCGAACGCCTTCAAACCCTGTCATCGCTCAAGGAGCACTTTCTACTGTCTCTAACTTACCCAACGAAGCAGACGACCACCCAATTACTACTTCTGCGAACACGCCCTTCACGACAAACATCTGTTATCCGCATCAGGAAGCATTCTACTGCATCTCTACACGAAATAGAAACAACTGAGAAAGTGAGAGTAACAGAGTGAAGTGATTACAACTACAAACCCAACTGATCCCAACCGTGCCACATTCACCTCATCATAAATTTTGTAAACGTGCGAGACCCGGCAGTCTCTCTTATCTAACGGGATCGTACTACCGTTTCCCCGAGTGCTTAACAATGTTTAAACAACAAGAGTGAAAAGATCATTGTTCAATAGGTTGTCAAAATTTGACAAAAATAGGTCAGCTTGATAGTATCTAAGCCTAGGTATGTCGATAATTGAAACGGGAATGCTATATATTATATACGTCGTGGATGAGCTGACTAAGAGTATTAATTATCATCCGAGAGGGGACTGAATTTGAGTAGTGACTGAGTAACCGTGCCCTTGTGTTTTTATATGAGGTCACTCGGAGCTGGACTCTGACCGCCAGGGTTGGAACCAAACTTTGTACAGCTAGCTATATACTAAGCAAGCGTCTGTTACCGAATTTGGAAAGAAGACTGACCTGTGTATGTGTATTTAATTTTTTATAGGCAACCGAATTGCTTCAGTCGTATGTCTAATGGAGAAGCCCTGATGTCGCCTCTTCTGTTACTTCTGTTCGTTCATTTTTTAAATACGTAGAGCAGAGGACGCAAACCAGAGTAAGACGAAGTAAGCGGTAAACACGCGAAGATTCTAATGCTTCAATGATTCTTTCTACACGTAATGTAATAAGCGTGACGTAAAGAGAAACTAAGGGGGCAAGACATAATTGTAATGTGGGCACAGTCTCGTTGGGGGGCGATTTATAACCACACATTGAGGCTCGCCCTTGGTGCGAGTTTGTATGGAGTATCTGCGATGTGAGAGCGCATCAGATGCTCCTAAAAGTGCCAATTTTCGAAAAAATTTATCTTTAAAGCACCACCACATGTCTGAGAGAAAACCAAATGTCATAGTGATGTAGTGCAGAGAATGGGCTTTTAACCAAAAATTGTAATTTGGTTGATCCCCCGGGTAAGGGGTTCTGGCCCCAGTGTCGACGTGAGAGGGAGGATGGAATGCAGGATCAGAGTTATGTCGATACTCATATACTGCATTGTACATGGCAGTTGAGGGATAAATGTCGCAGAATCATATGACTGGTGAGCTACCACTGAACCACTCTGTAGTAGACGGGAGAGTCACCATCTTTATCAATGGACTGATTCGAGTGTAGTAAGAGAAGGCCATGCAAGAGTGTAGTAGGATACTTGACTGTCTGAGAGGACCAATTATAACATAGACGAGAGGCGCAAAGGCCTATCACTGGGTCTCTACGTAATGTTAAACCCGACCTGGCGAACACCTATATGTGGTGTAGTCATGTGCCGATGAAGGATGCTACTTTCGCAGGCGTGAGACGCCAAGTGCCGTGATGTTGGCGTATAACAAGAGAGGAAGTCTAGATGGGAGGCCCATGAGTAGCGCCATGGGAGGAGTAATAAGATCGCAGATGTGAGGTATCAAGGCGTCTGCCGAGTGTGACTGTAGGTCACGCGGAAATGACGTTGCGTACCACGATCTGTGAGGCAGAAAATGGTATCCCAGACTTTGTTAACCCGACGTATCATACGAGGTGTGCGAGATTGATAACCATTCGTATATGCACTATATTCTCTTCGGCATGCGCCTATTAATTACCTCCGACCAATCTACTAGAGCCCAGTTCAGGAGAGCCTCACGGATAAAAATTCGATACGGGTTTGCGTCGCAAATATCTTACTCAGTTATGCCTGGATTTGGGTTCAGCAAAGGGCAAAGGTCAAGCACACTGGACAGTTCACAGTAGCGAATATCTGTGTCTGCTATCATCTCAAAGAGGATCTTCACATTTTGGGGCCTCAGAGTCACTAATATCAGTGATGCGAGAGGCAGGCCAACGGATCGAGTAAACGTTAATCTATATTATGGTTTCCGGGTTCCAAAGTGCACGCACTTAGGCGCACTTTCTACCTAGAAGAGTCGATCATAGTCCTAATAAGCACACTATGAGGAGGTGGAGTACCTGCAACGTGATGGCACACGGAGAAGACCAGCTGGTTCTTTAATCGAATTTGAGGTCCAAGGTCAAGTGCAACTGGACATCAAAGTAGCTAATATGATTGTCCAAGGCTCACTTCAGCATTAAATACCTTTCTACTAAATCATCAATGGTAATTCAACGTTAACATGCATATGGTGGGTAAACTGTGACTATCTGGGGGT
>CAJDSM010043031.1:0-15117 GCA_903981925.1 Ostrea lurida | reverse complement strand
GCCGTCGCTTTCAGTGCCATTCAGTCACATTTCAGTGACCATTCGTGTCACCTTTAGTGGGTTCAGTGACCTTTCCGTCATCTTTCAGTGACCATTCCGGCACTTTCATGACCTTTCCGTCATCTTCAGTGACCATTCCGGCACCTTTCAGTGACTTTCCGTCATCTGTTCAGTGACCTTTCCGTCATCTTTCAGTGACCATTCGTCACCTTTCAGTGACCATTCCGTCATCTTCAGTGACCATTCAGTCATCTTTCAGTGACATTCCGTCACCTTTCAGTGACCATTCGGCACCTTTCAGTGACCATTCCGTCATCTTTCAGTGACCATTCAGTCGGGTTTCAGTGACCATTACATCAGCTTCCAGTGACTTTCAGTGGGTTTCAGTAACCATTCATTCGGTTTCAGTGACCATTCTGTCAGCTTTCATTTTAAATGAGGTATCAGTGACCTTCCAGTCGGGTTTCAGTGACCATTCAGTCAGATTTCATTTTGAATGAGGGTTTCAGTGACTTCTTGGCAACCATTCATTCAAGGTATAGTAACATTCCAAATGATTATATTGTGCTAGTATTGCCTGTTAAATATATTTCTTTATCTTATCTTCTTTGATCATGCGGCAATTTGTCAGTTATGTTTTGATAATGTGTTATTAATTAACCCGCATGCTGAATAGTGCTGACAAAACGAATTATTCCCCTTGCGGTTTAAAACGCTCCAGACCAATATCGAAAGTAGAAATCGCGTTTTATTCGTCGAAGATACAATCGCCGAATAAAGGTAAAATTTCATGAAATTACATGAAAATTTGATAAGTTTAAACTTAATAAATATTATTGTAATAAGCAATGAGTAAGAGTTTTATTAAATCATCGATCTCACGTTTAACTCAGCAAAATATCTTAGAGTCATTAAAAATCATTCCAATATGTACATGAAGTTTACAAAGATATCATTAAATTGTACGTAAGACAACTAGGGATTACATTGAAATATAAATGCAAGAGACGTTCCGATTGATGAACCAATGTGATTTTTTTTCACGGTGAGCCTCATCCACGAATTTACGTATCCACGAAACAGTGATTTTTGCCTGATCCACGAAAATTGATGCCCACGAATATTGATGAAACCACAGTAAGATAAAGAAATATATCTAACAGGCAATACTAGCACAACTATTTGAGTTGAAAAGTCGATCGAAGTGTAAACCGTCTCCGGTTCCGACATTTACACGTTTTTCAGAATCAAAACATGAAGGCTTGCAAACAGAAGTAGATGTAGGCTATGCCTATCCACTTCTCTAAAGAGAATACATGGACTAAAGACACCTATTCATAGCCAAAATGGTTGTTCATAAAAGCCATGTCAAGCATATCGAACTTGCTTGCATTTTCAGGCAGGTACATCCTGCAGATGCAAGTGTTTGCTGAGGGCAGCACGTCTGGGGTGAATGAAATTTGTGGGGTGTTTGAAAATCCCAACACTGGTTTCTCGTCAGATCCGAGTGCAGAATTTCAAAATGTTGTTTAGGGTCAAATTCGCCTCCCACTCGACATCCAGCCAAAAAAAGATTATGTTATTAAAGGGAAAAGAGGATGTTGTAAAATTAGCAAAAAAGGTTTACAATACCGATATCAACCCGGTGATAAAGTAGTGGCTCCTAGCTAGGCATAGGCCCTCCCCGCATCTGCCAGGTCGACAGTGTTGCCCATCCACGTTCAGTAAGTTTTCTTTTTGAAGGCAGGAAAAAGTAAGTTTTCTTTTGAAGGAAGCGAAAAGAAAAATCCCAAAGAATTCCCTCCTTGCGTCCGCCCATATCTAGGCCGCCCTCTCCACAGAACGAGACCTCCAGAGACCACCTGATGTTTTCGAGGTGTTGAAACACTCTTCGAGGAATCCTCCCAAAGATCGAACTACGCGGTAATAAAGAGTATTGGAACTGTCTCCCTTCCATAGTTGATTATCTTATCCTAACATCCAAGGATCTTCGGGCGGCCCGCATGGAGGAAGGACTCTTTTCTGCGTTAATACCGCAAAAGCTCCTGCTGCTTTAGGAGCAAACTCTTCAAGTTTGATGTCACGTGCTGCCTGATGGTTGACAAGCCACAAACCATACACACATGTAATAATCTTGCCACATATAGTTATCTATCGTTAAAAATCGCCCCTAATCTCTAGATTTACATTCCCAAATTCTAAATAACTCTCTCTCAGAATTTACAAGTCGGACCCGCCGTTATACTTTCGCAACGAATGCATCTCGGCACGCGATAGCGCCACATCGCTGGAAGAGCATCGTACTGAAGCACCTAGTATGCGGCCGATGTGTACTCGCCACAAGGCCTACATCGCCACCCGAGGCTCAATCTGAAGCGTTTCACTCACGACGACCGTACGGAACGACACGGGCGTACATGAGTTGTCATGTGCATGTGTCAAGCTGAGTCTTCACTCATTCTTCTCTCTGCCATTTGTATGGAGTCATCTAAAACCATGAAAAAGACCGCAGATTCGCGCATTTTCGGCGTGAAACAAGGTTATTATACCCATACGCAGTGACGCGATCATTTTTTTTCGTACCTTCAATACCCAGTACTGCGTAGGAACTCCCACATCAACTAACAAATCAAGCGGAAAACAAATCCACAACTCCCAATGGTTGAAGCAAATTTAGCGGCCATGGAGCGCATTTAGTAGTTGAATGCACAATATCAACAGGAGTACGGTTTATTCCTGTTAGCCATGGTCTTCAAATTTACGCTGCTCAGCTTAAGGAAATTTTGGGTTTATCCCCCCGACTAAGGGTGACCGTTGTGTGATCTTACATTTCAATTGCTATGCTTTCTTAGTTCGATGAGCAAGGGTCCCATGAGACGATCATCCCGCCACCTGTAATTAGGTTGCCGGGATCCATAGCAAAACCCATGCAGTGGCTGTTATTTTCAGCCTGTCGTTAGCTGGCCATTTATTTTTTTCAGCGGAGCCCACTGTCAAGAATTAATGTAGTCAACTTTTTGATCATTGTGTATCCGCACCCATCGTTATGCATTGACACATAACCTTTGTAACTAGGTTTAATTGCATGTATGTTGTAGCAGGTGGATTCCTATCGCTACAGCCAAAGCAGATCTTGGAAAAAATTCCGGGGTCCCTACAAGGGAAGTTGGTTTTTTTCTTTTTCTTCGCAGGTGGCCAATATCTAAATCATAATTACAAGTTATGAACTAGAAAAAAACCTGAAGTGTGAATTATTATCCAGCAAATTGATATAGATAATTGAAGTGCAATTGTTTAGGTTAGGTCGTATTGTCATTAAAATTAAATTCCAGAAAACTGTTTCTCCAGCCAACACCAGTAGGCAAGAACTACAGGTCATATCGGGCGGCTCTGAGGTGTATGTTTCGCCCAATTCGGTCTTATCCATAAATATCAATTACATTTCTATACATCAGTTTCCCCAGCCATCAATGACTAAGAAAATGGTTGAGATCATCAACTGTTACATCCTACAATAAAATTATCGACATCTTATCCTAACCCATTGTTTGGAGAATTCGGCCGGGGTCGTTGACATAAATTGTATTCCACCAATTCGTAGAACTGCTTGTTTGCACATAATAAATTTAGGGTCTTTCACACCATTACCATCGTGTATGACTCGAATAAAGCAAGGGGCTACTTAACAGCAATTATTGTACCCAGAGAGCGTTTCTTACTTACGAGGTGTATGAGTTTTAAAAGGCCAGGCATTTTCGGAAACTACGTATCTATGATCGGTAAAGAGCACACTTCTAACGACTATAGGCCAGTTATTAGGGACACATGGGCCTTCGTTCTACACCCCTGAGTTTTGCCGCAGACTCGCTTGTTTATTAGTTGATTTCGTATTGTACTTAGTGTATTTTTACTATTGTGCAGTCAGAAGTTTTTTGTGGAAAGAGGTATCATCAAATAGAATTATTTGAGCAACGACTTGTGAGACGGTATTTATGATCGGATTAAGCCCGTCTTTTTCCAGCCGATTGAAATTTGGCGTATTGATCCTATCTTGTTGTCGGATGGACCGTATTATGGACTACAGCTATTTAGGGCAGATATAGCCTATAATGTGATTGGTAGCTCAGGTTTATAGAATAGAATCGAATAGTTGTGACCCGGGGGTCGACAACGCTAATATCTTTTTTGATACAAGTACCGGATCCCCTGGCATTTTTCATAATGCCGAGCCCCCCAAAATATATATCTTCTAACTATCTGTTCTTATTCTGAAAACCTTACCCCAAGTCATATATATTTCCTATGAAAAAGTCATGTACCTATGGCTTACACCATTTCTAATATGTGCCACCTCCCATTAACCGCAACAAATGGTGCAACGAGCGCCCTTATTAGATTGAACCGTCCCACTTCCCAAATACTAGTGGTAGATGACTAGTGTAATTATTACCCGGTTTTAGTTTGCACAATCATCGATACAAGTTATGTTCGGGAAAAATGTCCTAAATATTTATTGATTACAAACCTTTTTAGGAAATGAACTCCAGCAAATACACTTTTGAGCATATCAATGGAGAAATTGTCTACCCGATTGATACGTTAGAACAGATTTGATGAAAAATAGGCATCCACCCATTTGTATAGTATTATTCGATCTTCGTCAGGAAAAAGCGACGCCATTACCAGCGGCACGTTGTGGCGCTAACAATCGCATTGAAGCAGATGGCTTGGCGTGTATGTAGGTCCTCGCAACTTCTATATATGGAGCCATTATTTTTCCTTCTCGATCCGGGTTTAGGAGTGCAGAACGGTACGAAAACCCCCTTGATGAAACATCGTAGCCTTGGATCGAATGTGCGATGTCTCGTGGAGTCGAGAAGAGCAACGTCTGTATCACCGACTTTTTATTATTACGATAGTGTGTAGAGAGAGAAGTAGGTTTTTTTCTTGTTAACTTCTGATTCTTCTTGTTAATAATTATATAGTAGAGTGTGGCGAGACGTGCAAAGGTTCAGTCTAACCCATTGACTTGTAACCTATAAAGTAGTTTGATGAGGAGGTGTAAAGCACAGAGCAAAGTCTTGATTAACTAGCCTGGAACCTCGATAGAAGCCTGTAGAGAGATGAAAGAATCCTGTAACCGACTTTTGATATAGAATTGATTGAGAGGAGAAAAGGTCTCGTAAACTTGACTCTTGGTTATAGAAGTGTGTTAGTAAGAGAGAAATCATGGTCAGTAACCTGACGTTTGATAAATAATTAGAAGGTTTGTGGTGATGAGAAAGATCTTGGAATCTCCATTTTGGACTTGTATATGAAAGATGTGTGCCGCACAGCGGAGAGGAAGGTTCTGTAACCTGACTTGTAGTAGATAATGTGTGTAGGTGTACGAGAAACGCTCGGATTAACCTGACTATTGGTATAGAAGTGTCGAGTGTGATAGTGATAAGAGTCGTTGTTATACGGCTGTAATTCCTCTGTGATAGAGTTGTCTGTCGGTGAGAGAAAGGTCTTAGTTAACCTGAACCTTCTTATGTATCAGAGAAGTGTTTTCATGGTTATGATGAGAAAGAGTCATAGCTTATACGCTCTACATTGTAGGTCCGTGATATTGTGTGAATTGAAAACAGGTCTGATAAACCTTGGCGACTCTGTATGAAGTGGTTGTTCGATGATGGAAAAACGTATTCTGCGGAAACTAAAAAGATACATTCTAATAAGAAAATTTTTGTTTGTATTATTACACTTGTCAATCTTAGTTCATACCTGCACTATCGGGTTATAGAAGTTGTCCTCGATGCGAGAATACAAACGTTCCTGTAAATTATCTCTGTGTAACATCGACCTTGTCTGAAGAAAGCGGCGCGGTGTGAAGAAGTGAAAGGTCGTAATCACCCTGAGCTTGTGTATATAAGAAGTTGATGTGGTGTACAGACTATCGGAGTCCTGCCACCATCCTGACCTGTTGTAGTATGACGAGTGTGTGTAAGGTGAGAGAGCGAAAGTCTGTAACCTGACTTGGATAGAGTGTGTGTTTGAGAGAAAGTCTGTAACCGACTTTTGTATAGAAGTGTGTGTAGAGAGAAAGAATCGTAACCTGGACTTTGTATTAGACTAGAGAGTGGGCAGGAGCAGAAAGTCTGTAACCCTTTTGTAGACAGTCGACCTTGTATAGACAGTGATGTTCGGGTAGAAGGGAAATTGCGTGTACACCTGGAACATTAGAATTACCGAGAAAGTGGGTGGCTCCCTGAATGCCTGACACTTTCTATGAGCAAGGGTGTCTATGGGGTGAGAAAAAGTATGCTGTAACCTGAGCTGTATAGAAGATATAGTGGATGAATGCCCATACCTCGGTTAAACCCTAGATCAATAGATAAGACAAGTCGTGTTGAGAGAAAGAGTCTGTCTAACTACCTGACTTTGTATAGAATGTTTGCGTGACAGATTAAAAGCCGTCTGTACTGACTGTAAGTGCTATAACGAACAGCGTGAGCCGATAGGTCTGACAGACTAAGGCTCGTGAATACGACCTCGCTCTTTCGGATCTAAGACTGCTGTGTGGAGTCAAGTCAAGAAGTCTGAGTAACTCTGATTCGAGAAAGAGCTAAGACTAGTGTGTGTTAGAGAAAGGTCTGTAACGCTTTGTTATAGCTAAACTGTTGTACAGATAACGGGTCATTACCCCTGACTATCTGGTAATACAGAAGGAGCTAGTGGCAGAGACAAGGTCTGTACCTGAACGACCTATTGATATAAACGATGTCGTGCTGTGAGAGTGTGAAAGCGTCTGTAAACCTGACTTCTGATTATACGAGAAGTCCTGTCTGGTCTCTGATCAGAGTCAAACATGGTCTGTAAAAAGCACGACACTCTTTGTCTAAAACGAATGTGGTTGGCGTCGTGGAGAGAACGAGGTCTGAGACCTGACATTTTTATAGAAGTGGCAGAGGTACGAAGGGCACAAGAGTCCCTAATCCTAATCTTACTTGTGCGAACGTGCGTTCTGCACTCTAAAGATGTCTACATGTTCGTATCAGTAGCGCAAGACACCTTGTGCTCTAGATGCTCCAGGAGACATACATAAATGTGGCCACGGACTACTTCTCAAAGTCACAGATCACTGATTCAAGCTCTCAAACGAATGCAACAATTGACTGCACCCATACACACAAACATCAAGACTAGCTATTAGTGATATAAGCTGCAGATCTCAAATGTACTGTACCAAAACCCTGCTCCCTCCCCCACCTTCGGAAGGTGTCTACTTCCAGACAAACTGTGATAAAGAATTTACCTGGCTCATTGTATTATTGCATCGTATCCAAAATATAAAAATATATATGCGATGTGACCGGTGACCGACGAAGCAAGACACATTTCTTGCATTATATCACAATTTTATCTATGCTCTCTAGTATCTAAAGTATCGAATAGAGAAACATAAACTGCCTCAAATAGCCTAAAAATGTGTTTGATTCAAGTTTGCAACCGAAGAGAAAAACAAAACATTCAGAGCTAAGAATCGAGCGTGCACAAGCCTCTGTTTAACAACATATAAACGCGGGAACTACCACGTCAGGCATGAAGCTAAAACCAGCAACTGCATGGATTATGACCCACTGCCGCTACAGTCTCCATACTCAAGTATCTATGTTTTCTTCTAAGAACTAACGCAGAAAAGCAGCATTCTCGACAGACAAGAACTGGCATCCCTTTTGCCTAACTTACGACAGATACTTCTATAGGAATGACGACAACAATCAGAGTGAATTCTCTACAGACAGAAGATATAAATTTGCACCTAATAGGTGATGACGCCTACTAACTGTTTAGGTCACCTGAGGTAAACTCAGGTGTGACCTAATTGCGATTTTGAGTCATATCGTCCATCGTCACAAAGCGCGATATCGCGTGCAGATAACATATGAACATTTTAACTTCTTCTTGAAACCACCCAGTGACCAAGTTACTTTTACAAATTAGTTATCCGCAAGAACGACATCTTTTGGACAACGGGGCACAATGAAATTGTGAATTGCAGGTCTCTCTGCACCCCTGTGAGCTGATTGATGGGTGACAAAACTGCCAAAAAGACCAATATTTCAAAACAATCTTATCATACTCTTAAACGAACCGCACATAGATCTGAGTATGATAAAACCATAAAAAGAATGTGCACGTTAGTATGTCAGTTTGTATGACACAGGGAAGGCCTACCACGATTAATACATATATATAATGCACTAGGGGTGATCCCCGGTTGATAGGTTCTGAAACCCCGGCGGGCCAAAACATTTATGGTTAACTTGAGTGGACACCTTCAGTTACATCATTTATAGAAGACCATTTATCGATAAAAAACACACTTCTTCGTTGAATCTATTGATATATATATGTGTTCAAATCTCAAAACTTGTGAGTATTTTGAATTAGCTCGACATCTTCAAGCGCGTAGGCCTTTTAATCCATAAAGTGTAAATTTTTCATATCCTAAAGGGGTATGGGGTTTCAGATTAGGGGGGCCAAAATGTCATTATGAAAGTGTTAACAAATACAGAAACGATGTTTTTAAACTTCTTCTGATTTAAACTCCACTCGCCAATTCACTTTTTGTTCCAAAATAATTTGTAGACCAGCGTCGGCTATTTCTGTCATCGATTCAAGAGGTGACTACATCAGTATATTTGAACATTTTGTCAGGGCTCTCCTCACCCCTGGAGGCTCTTGAAGCGAGAGGTCGGACCAAACAAAACCACGTTCTCAAGTCAAAGTTGACCGAGATTTTATCAGAAAAATTGCTTAGCACTCTCTACTTCTGAACAACCGCCATCAGTGTCCTATGAAGAAAATCCGAACTAATGCATTAAGTATGATGATAGAGCAGGAAGCCCATTATCTTAAACAAAAATTTGTGTGAAACCATTTTACTGATCCCCGCGTGTTAGGGGGTCACATGATCCTCTAATGAGCATGGGCCCAATCACATTCTTGCGTCTCACGTCTATAGTGTAGTTATTACTATATAAAACATTTTTGAAAAGTCAAAGCTTCTTTTTTAATGCTTTGAGTCTATTTAATAGATTGAAACTTTAAATGTAAGTCTTTGATAATATAAAAACACGCTTGTGGAAAGCCACTTTAGTCCATGAATACATTTACAAATATGTATCCTGAGATCATTAGAGCGACAGAGTGAAAGATCACTCTTAGATACATTTATTTAACTTCTCGTTGAATAACCACCTGTCCAATTCTGTTTCAAATTTGAGGTCACTGGCAAGGACGATAAGACTTTGGACAAGGGGCCACATAAATTGTAAATTTCAGTCATCTTTCCACCCCTGGGGCCATCTTGTGCGCGTGGTGAGCGAGGGGGTGGTATGGAGCTAAGAAAAACTAGCCCAAATAAAGTTGTACACGAATCGTTTTTCCCAAAAATGAGTTCCGTCTCTAAACTACGTCGCCGCTCACAATAGTAACGAGAGAAAACCAAAGCATTAATTAGATGTAAGCAGGAAGCCTTTACCAAAATGAGATATATGGTAGATCCCCGGGGTATGTGAGGTGTTACTGACCCCAGGGGTGGGGCCCAAACTTTTGAACTAATAAAGTGTTTTAAATATATAAAACATTTGTAAAATCAATCTCGTAATGCTTAATTGTATTAATTAAGTGAAATTTATATCTAAATGAATCGTTTTCTGAATAATAACAACAAGAGTGAAGCCTCTTTAATATTCAAAACATCAGTTGAACTTACAAGATTCGAGTGCTAGCCTACGCGTGCAGTGGCAGAAAGGCCTCCCCCCCTGGATCCCCGCTTGGTGGCGGCGTGATACCAATGGAAACCGTTCGAAGACGTACTTGTCTCTAAGAGTAGACCCATCTCCAGTTGCCAATAGGGCTTCCTTGTGCTATAAGTTCAAGCAGTGGAAGAGCCCCAGCGTCGGGGACACCTTCCCCCCCACCTTTTTTTCGACAAATGCCTGGATCCGCGCCACTGGGAATTAACCAGGTAGTTCAAAATTGGAAATTATAAGAAAGAGTTCGTATTGAATAGAAATTTACAATATTACATTGATTAGAAAGGTTTTCAATGTTATTACTTAAGTGTGTAAATGGCATGTATAGAGGTGAAGTTACAGATAACATAATAATATGTTTGCTAGTAAATGAAATCGAAAGTGAATGAAAATGTATATTATATACACATATAAAAATAAAATCATTTCACAATTTTTAACCTCTTTATTACCATTTTATTTACAATTTTCATTTCATTTATAAACAGTTGTGACATTTCCAATCATTTTCATTTTCATCCATATATTTTGAATGCTGATGGAAATTTTTGCACATGTCCTGTGTCCATCGTTGGCATGCCATCACAGCTCACGCCAGAGACAACCTCTCCTACCCTTTCTGGTGCCGCAGGTGGCACAAAGATCCTACTCAATGATAATTGCTTTACTACCTCAAAGTCTTAATTATTTCCCTGAATGAGTTTGGTAACATTGTTTAATACTCTGTATCACATTTTTATTTTTATTTATCTCCCGCACTTTTCGTCTTAGTACATTCTCGAAACTACAAAAGGGATCTATATGAAAACTTTAATAAAATTATTTCATTTGCTGATGCTGCAGAATGATCAATTATGAAATGAAAATCAGAAATTTTAAAAATATCGAAAGGCCGAGCTTGTTCATTATGGAAAAAACACACTTCTGAGAGTTCAATCTGATAGTGAAGCCATTTTTCAAGTAATAGTGCGAAAGAGTGAAAAACACCCCTTTTCATAGAAAAAAGTTCCATATTTCAGAAATGTGAAATCAGAAATTTTCCAAAATAAAAAGGGAGCTGATCTCAATGAATATTAACATTGTCCTAAAGTTTCATATTATCTGGTGTAAGCCCTTTAGAGTTATCACGAGAAAACTGTTTCAGACTTACGAATGGACGGAAAAGTTAATTACTATAGGGCTCCTGCCGATACTCAGCGGGGCCAGCCCCCCCCCCCCCCCCCCAAAAAAAATGTAAACAACCAAAATGTTCAAGAAGTCCTTTTTAACATTAATTTTACTTACAAAAAAACTTGTAATAAGAATTTGGCAATACTTGCAGTATTGGCAACCCTTTGCACTGCCTCCATTGGTAGTTTGGGGGGAGACTGGGGGATTTGTACGTCTGGGTGAGCTGCATGTTTCACAGGACATGGTGGTGGGGGAATGGACTTGATGGAAATATTTCCCATGAGTTCTTATGGAGGGGGAGGAAACTCTTCCATCAAGTCCATCTCAGCCATGCTAATGTTCCTGACCTCTGGTGGAGGTGGCATTGGCATATCTGTAAAAAAGAGTTTCATTTGTATACATGTTGTCTGTTCTTTGTTATCAAAAACTAAAACTCAAAGGAGTAAAATTCCATTGCACAACAAAAGGTTTACCTGATCAAGACTATGGGCTCACGGTGGGTGTGACCGGTCAACAGGGGATGCTTACTCCTCCTAGGCACCTGATCCCACCTCTGGTGTGTCCAGGGGTCCGTGATTGCCCATCTCTTGTTTTTGTATTCTATTTAGGACTTACGAGATTGATCACTGTTCGTTATCTTTGCCTTTACATCTTAAGGAAGCTTTTGGATGTGTCTTACTTTGATTTATCACTTGTGCACATGAACAAAGAGCATTAATTGCACATTATCGGAGAAATCAAATATTATTTGACAAAACTATATACTGTAGAAGCACAAATATTCGTCATGGATTAAATGTCGTTAATTTCGTTGGTATCATAAATCAACGAAATTAAACCAATGAGGAATTTTAAACCCAACTGTGTATAGATACAGAGTAGTCGGAAATGACGAAGTTAAATCCCGACGAAATTTGTTTGGGAAAAAGAACGAAATTTTAAGCCGACGAATATTTGTGCTTCTACAGTATGCACATTTTGATATACTTGGCTTTAATAATGAACTGATTTTTTTTTATATTTAGAGCATTTTTTGCAAGTGTTGTTAGCCATACATACATTAAAAATATACAAGAGGCCTACAGGCCTTAACAGTCACCTGAGTATCCTTACCCATGTTTTGCATTTAAGCCTGACTATGGAATCTGTTGTTATCATATTTCAAAATATGAATTGTAGATAAAACCCATATTGCTATTTTAATGTTAAGTGTGCTTGACCTTTGATCCTTTGACTTCAAATTCTATAGGGAACATCTACATTCCATTGGTAGTTAATATGTATGATATGTTGACTCTAGGTAAACAAGTTATGCTGTAGACTTTAACCATATTGCTACTTGGATGTTCAATGCGCTACTTTGATGTCCAGTCCGCTTGACTTTTGACCCTTTGATAAGGAACATCTTCATCCCATAAGTAGTTGATATGCATCATATGGTGACTTTAGGTGGAAAGGATAACACTTTAGAGTCAAAAATCCATTACATCTATAGACGGCCGGATTGATAATACTAATATTCTATAACTGATGTGTACTGTTAAAAATGCGTACATACTCTTGTGATTTAAATAAAAAATATATAGGTATCGCTGCATTTCTATTGTGTGTCATCATATTTGTATAAATCTACTTTAGAAAGTTATAGAGTTTAGTTCATTGAGTATTGTCAATAAAATGTTATAATTATCAAAAGGGTTTATTTACATGCATACTTTATTTACATAATTAATTCATGTCAAGCCCTTACGATTCATAATGATAATATTTGACCTTGTATTGCAGTTAGGTCAAAAGATTGTAAGGTCCAACACTTTTCTGAAAATGCTTGACGTGAATAAATTTACATAAAATTTATTTAAAAAGTTCACCACAGCTGAAAAACAGCAAAGCAATCTGAATGAAGTACAGACCTATCTATATTATGAATATATATATATTCATAATATAGGTCTATACTTAGATTAACCAGCAAGGCAAATGTGAGACGGGTGAGTGACGTGGCTATTGAGCCAGATGGTGAAACAAGGATAGAAAACAAACCATCATTAATGAAGGTGTCCGCTTCTATTATTTGTACGCAGGTTTCATATTGTCAATGTAACAACCTAAATCACAGAGATATGTTCCAAGTGTAATTAGTGTATGGAATGAATTCCACTCTACCAGAATATGGTATATCTGTGGCAGATAAAGAACATTTGTACAAGGATAGAAATCAACCCATAATTGATGGAGGTGTCCGCTTGTATCAATTTGACGAGGGTTTCTTCTTCATTCTCCTCCATGCATACTTCTCTCTCTCTTCTGAAATTAAGTATTTAATTTTGTCACAACCTAAGTCACAAATATCTATTTAATTAATAACACATAAACATAATGATGATTGCATTGCTTGCAAATTGTTAAAATCGTTGGCTACATAAGAAACATTGTGTAACAAAGGGAAACAACTTTATAGAGCTTATAAAGTTGCCCTTGCCTTTGTGAAATAAGGGAATAGACTGTGGAATTCCCATTTTTGTGTTTATGGTTTATTACGTTTGACCACTTATTTCTTTGAACTTCGAAGAACAAAATCATTTCCTAACAAACCAATAATATGAAATATACACGGTTATTACATTGGCTCAAGATGCAAAACCCATTATTATTATATATTTTGGTCTATATTTCCTTATTAATGGCACGATATTTAATATGCTGATGATTGTATTGCTTGTAAAGTATCTTATAAACTGTAGATTTTGAAGTTACATACGCTTTAAGAAATAGAATAGGGCAGTACAAAATTTACCACATGACCTAAAGAGGGCAGTAGTTTTCTTATGCAATGCTACAGAGAGATATCTTTGTTTTCTTTTACATCTTTGAGTCAAGGTTAACATGTGCACTTTTCACAGCTGTTCCAGTCTGTGTGAAATACATCGGACCGTCAGACCTGACCGATGTACAATGCCTCAAGTCCGATGCATCCTATTTTTTTTTTTTTTTTTTTTTTTTTTACATCGGACCAGAATGCCGACGTCTCAGTGCCCGGTTTTGAGTGTTTTAATTAGGTTAAAAAAACCCCACACAAATCAGTGTGATTGACACTGCGTGTCGTGGACCGTATCATTACAAGGATTATGCGGGAGCAATCTCTGGAAGTATGTTGAAAAAAAAATTTAATAGTATTAGTATAATGGATAAGATTTCCTTAGTTCTACATTTTCACGTGTTTCACTATTTTACCTAAGGTTTTTTCGGTCAGACAGTATTTGCTTTGGTCATGTGTGTTCATTTATAAGTACCTATATAGGACCTAATGTCCTGTATGGGTCAAAAAACTTTCGCATAGACTCCAGTTCTGGTATGCTATTTTTACTTGAGTTATTATGACATTCGTTTGGAAACGTTGCCATTTGTTTTTTCACGAAGAAAGTTTCAAACTGAAGAGGTTCTAGGCTGAGATTTGGAGTGATGTCATTTTTTTTGGAAAGTTTCATAGAATTATGTTGCATGGTTGTAAAGGAGTTGTGAAGGTGACTTAATATATAGGTAAAGTCCATGTTTTGCTAAGGCAACCCCATATAAAATTCATGCACAACGTAACAAAGAATCCCTGAAAACTATTACCCCACTTTTGCACAAGATAACAACATCTAAATAAGTTGACAGGCTGTAAAAAACTGTAAACGAACACTAATTGCACAAATGATAATACATACATATGATGATACATGTATACAAACATCAAATATACTAAAAAGAGATTAAATCCTACCTACCGACCCTATTTTTTCCACACAAACGGACAACGTGAAAACTACAGGGCGCCGCATCTCTCAATGCGAGGTCACAATAAAAAGAGCCTGATGTATCACCTGTTGCCAGATCATTTACTGTGGAATTATCATTGTTCGTGGTCAACCAATGTTCGTGGATTTCGTGGGTCATTTTTACGCACGAATTAACACTCTCACGGACATATTCTATTTCGGTACAAGAATATAACTATTTTGATTTTTCATATGATTTCAAGAGTTGACAGAGACGACAGTGAAGTTTGCATAATGCGCCCTCTGTTGGTGAGGGATTGCTTAGTTACTCATAGATTGGATCGTTACGACCATTGGGTGAAATGTTATCTGATGTAAAG
>CAJDSM010043029.1:0-10291 GCA_903981925.1 Ostrea lurida | reverse complement strand
GCATATTAGGTTATGACGTCACAGGATCATTCTTGTTTAATTTACGAAACATTACTATTGTTTTCTTAAAATGTACTCCATGTACTTGCTTCAGGGACAGTGCATGGGCTCTCTGCGGGGTGACCGTCAACAAAGGATGTTACTCTCCTAGGCTCCTAAGCACATATACCTGATCCACACTCCAGAGTTGTATATCCAGGGGTCCCTGTTTGGCCCATTTCTTATTTGCATTCTGTTTGGGACGTGTGAAATTGATCAGTGTTTTGTTTGGGACGTGTGAGATGATCAGTGTTCTGTTTGGGATGTGTGAGATTGACCGGCGTTTGTTTGGAACGTGTGAGATTGATCAGTGTTTTGTTTGGGACTGTGTGAGATTGACCAGTGTTCAGTTTGGGACTTGTGAGATTGACCAGTGTTCTGTTTGGGACGTGTGAGGATTGACCGGCGTTCTGTTTGGACGTGTAGATTGATCAGTGTTCTGCTTGGGACGTGTGAGATTGATCAGTGTTCTGCTTGAGACGTGTGAGATTGACCATGTTTCTGCTTGGGACGTGTAAGATTGATCAGTGTTCTGCTTGGGACGTGTGAGATGATCGTGTTTGCTTGAGAGTGTAGATGATCAGTGTTCTGCTTTGAGACGTGTGAGATTGATCAGTTTTTGCTTGAGACGTGTGAGATGTCAGTGTTCTAGCTTGAGATCGTGTGAGATTGATCAGTGTTCTGCTTGGGACGTGTGAGATTGACAGTGTTCTGCTTGGGAACGTGTAAGATTGATCAGTGTCTGCTGAGACGTGTGAGATTGATCAGTGTTTTGCTTGAGACGTGTGAGATTGATCAGTGTTCTGCTTGAGACGTGTTTCATACCCTTTGTTAGACTGTCTTTTCCTATCTAGATTTGACTACGGGTAATCCCGTTTGCTTTATTCGACTAAGGGGCTCACGAGGGTGTGACAGTCAGCAGAGGATGCTTACTCCTCCATGGCACCTGATCCTACCTTCGCTTTTGTCGGGAGGTCCGTGTTGCCCTACACTCGATTTGTGATATATGTTTTTTGGATTATGATTACGTTTGACACAATGTTAACTTCGCCTTTTTGTATTGATCAGTGTTCTGTTTGGGACTTGTGAGATTGACCAGTGTTCAGTTTGGAACGTGTGATATTGATCAGTGTTCTGCTTGAGATGTGTGAGATTGATCCAGTGTTTGCTTGGACGTGTTGAGATTGATCAGTGTTCTTTATTTTCACCCTTTCATTCCAAACACCAATCAATAAACCTGAGCCACGAAGACCACTTACTGTATCATTATTCCTTTCGAGGATTTCTATCGATTTTCTAACTTATTTCAAATGGTTGTCTGAGGATACACGTAAATCGAGATTTTGGTACTAAACGCGAATATACAAACTGTCTCTATTCCATATTGATATACATGTAAAGGGAAAATGAAGTGAGAAAGTATGCCTTCATATGCAACCCTCCCCTCTTTCCAAATACAAACGCTAACTTTGAGTTTCTCTTGCAAACGCCACAGCTTTGGATTGTGAATATTCTAGCAGCTTGGTAGCATCATACATGCTGTCATTCAATGCTCGCTTCATTGCAATGGAGACAAACACAGCTAATGCCAGGACCTATAAAGAAAAAAAAATCCTTCTCTTAGCAACGGAGTCTCACAAAGTTGAAAAGGGAAATTAACACATCTTGACAAGAACTTTATATACATGTATAAACCTTTATTGGATCAACGACAAACATGGATTCCAGAAACGACAAGAAAAACGTCTTCAGCCATTCCTCCGACTTTGTTTTGCCCCACTCCATGCTGTACAAAATTACAAAAAATCCCGACACCAAGATCGAAACTGCAATAAGCACGTAAGCCACATAAACCAACTTCTTGGGTAAACGGAATTCTTTTATTTCCTTCTGTTTTTGAAAGGTTTCAATATGCAGTTCATCATGGTCAGGGGGATTTTCTGACCATTTGGACTTTCTAAATATCATCGTTATTGCTAAAATAACGGGAAAAGTGATAGCAATGCCAATAAATGAAATGTATATGGAAGACAGCGCAAACTTGATTGGACCAATTCTGAGTCGTTCCACTGCTTCATCCTGTCCATAGAACATTGCATTGGAAATCATGGTCAAGAAAAGTAGTGTAATACAACATGATAGGCGTTCACAGCGGTTGAATGAGCTTCTTTCCGGACGAAATAACACGGACAACCAAAGATGACTATCCGTTGCATTTTCCCGCGTGTTCTCAGTAAAGTTGAAGTTGAACGTTCGAAGTGACTCGGGAGTCGCAACGTTAACTGTGCACTGTATAGAGCTTTCCTCCGAATCCAAACTAAGCCATTGGTTGCAGAAAAAGACGAATCTGGAATTCAATTTTTTGTTCAAAGTAGATGTGCAAAACAGATGAATTATGTTTAGTTAAAGAGAAAATCATGAATATTTGATGACATCCTACTCAAAGATCATGT
The DNA here is from genome assembly GCA_903981925.1 of Ostrea lurida. NCBI lineage: Eukaryota > Metazoa > Mollusca > Bivalvia > Ostreida > Ostreidae > Ostrea > Ostrea lurida. Next base: position 7,799 of record CAJDSM010043029.1, on the reverse strand, counting down.
CTACTTTGCTTCTATTTAACCGAATGTAACGATGTGGATAAAGACATATATATATAAAAAAAACAGCCTTACCTTTTTCCCGTTTGTGCATCTTCTACTACTACTTTGACTAAATTCCACGACGCGTCTGCTCCACGCCCGCTGTTATCGTGCCAAATGTTCAAGAAAATTAAATCACCAAGCCTGTTCTGAACGGTCATGACATATGTATAGACACTTCCCGTTTCGAAACCCTGAAATTTGGAAGAGTAAAACCATTGTCTTTTGTATTAATTAAAATTTCGTACTCTTGTATGAATATTATGGTGAGCTACATTTCATACCCCGGAGAAATACGATTGATTACCTTTCTGACTCCATCAGAAAGATGTCGGGTCCCAGTGTCTCTAAGGTGACCACCAAGGACAAAGCTGACGTTGCTCTTGGTGCCGGAGTTTCTGGAGAGACCAGTGTAGACAGTAACTAGATACACGCGCTTGTCCGTCTTCAGGTTGTCATTCATGTAAAACAGTTTCCACTGACAAAAGGAGTGATACATTAAGGGAATAATTGTAATTAATACACTGGAACAGCAAAGTTGATATACATTTTCGAAAACCTCATTACCTTTTCTTGGTCTTTCTTGTCGAAGCGTCGAGTTATCAAGAGGCCGATGAGATACAAGACTATAATGGCTGTTACTGTGCCAAACACAGCGCCGTTCCCGAGGATGTCAAATTTATCAAATACAGTGGAAAAATCAATGGAATTCGGTGGAACAAAGAATGATGTGGCAAAGTTATCTCCAGGTGGGTTTTTACACTCACAGACTGTCTCCATGCCATTCGTTTCTGGGGATAACTAAACACAAAATTACAAAGAATATATGCAATTCGATTAAAAAGAAAACCATGAGCAGTAGATGCAAAGAACATGTGTGTTTGCATTATTTACAAGTTCACGACGCACGTCCGAAAAATCTGATTTTTTCTTTTGGTATAATAAGTCCTAAATACTTCATAAAGAAATATTCAATAGAATACCTGGCATGAAGATTTGTCCCATTTGCCTCCATCCCAGACTCGACATCCTGTGGTCCAGCCGCCGACACGATACGTCACGGATGACGTACTGTTGTAGACAGAGTATACAGAACGACGTCGCCGAGAAGGTCTTAGCTTAGGAGCTGGTGTAAAATGAAGGGAAACCTCTTTCATAAAGTAACATCTCGGAACAGACATGTGCATTTACCATGTGCTAAACTGCTAGTATATGTATAAAGAAAGTGAATAGAAAACCAATTGAGGAAAGAATACTAAGTTTGCACTGTGGAATGGCATCAACGTTTACATNAAGAAAGTGAATAGAAAACCAATTGAGGAAAAATACTAAATGTCCGTTTGAAGTTTGCGCTGTGGAATGACATCAACGTTTACATAATTCAGACAACTGTATAAATCAACAAAGTATGTCTCTAACGGAACGTAATCTCAATACTTACTGGATGTAATATGGACAGCAAAATAGACTATACAAGGTTTAGAGTAGAAGTTCGCCGGAAGTATATAAGTAAAACCATCATTCCAATCACTGTTGGTGATGGTTTTCGTCAATTCGTGATTGCTGCTGGTAGGATTCCCGCCTTGTTTGACGTAGACAACGTGCGATATTGTATCCATAGAACGGTTTTCGCATTCCACGCTGAAGACTAAATTATCAGATGGATTCTTCCACCAGATCTTGTAGTAAAAAGATTGTGAGCTGTACTCTTCAGGGTCATCCGGAAGCGCTAAAATCACGTCTCTTTTTGTTACCGAAGGAGAAACACTGAATTTGGTCTTTACGGAAGGAAGTTTGGTACGATTACCCAAAACAATGTGCACTGTTGGGGAATGTATATTCTTTGCTTCCGAGTCCCAAATGAAGGGAGTCTTCAAAAATTTGGTAACCTGAAAACAAAGTGTTGACATGAACGTTTAAACTCGTTTGCGTCATTTGTACGTCGTATGCCAGGTATTTTTCCCCACTATTTTCTCTGCAAGTGACTTTAATTTTTAAAAAGTTATTAAGCAGACGAACATGACATGAATTAACAACTAACCTGCAGATCTTCTTGCTGAGTACTATTGATGTCAAATTTAATTTTAAGATCTCTTCGATCTACTTCTTTGTCCACTCGGAGTTTCTCCATACTTGTTGTCAAGGTCGGTCGAGTTACTTCTACCTCAAACTGTTTCCTATATGCTATCTCTTTTAGTACTGTTCCCAGTTCCACGACAGAGTTCTGCACGCTGGGGACTGTTCCGTTTGCCTAGTTTTAACAATCTATGGTCGTTATTATAACGATCTAATTTANGGGACTGTTCCGTTTGCCTAGTTTTAACAATATATGGTCGTTTTTATAACGGTCTAATTTACAATTACAAGCTGTCATTGGGCCAAATGCTGTCTAACGTGTTTCACACCAGGGGATGCTTACTCCTCCTAGGTACTTGATCCCACCTCTGGTGTATCCAGGGAACCGTGTTTGATCACCGTTCATTATCTTCGAGTTTTCAGTAATTTACATTCTGACTTTGGTTATGGATTACTTCGTTTACCTGATGGAGTTATAAGGCGGCAGATGTGACCAATCGACAGGGAACACTTACTCCTCCTAGGCAACTAGTCCCACCTCTAGCGTGTCAAAGTGTCCGTGTTTGCCCTTCTCTTAATTTTGTAATCTTTTCAACTTTTCATGCAAGACTACTTTGATTTATGTATCATGCATGGAAACAGAACTAACACAATTGATTAAAATCTGCCATTATGAATAGAAACATTATGTTTGATTCACCATCCAGTAACCGATTGTTAAATGGATAAAATCGGTTTGAACTTCTACATATGTTACATTGTGATTTTTTTATAGTGAAATAAATTTAAGTCTGTTAACGTATAGTTTATATACATGTATAACACTTTTAACCTACCATTTCTAGAGAGGAATTTAGATTCTGCTGGTAAGATGGTAAGGACATGGAAGCAAAGAGAGCTCGCTCTTGCGGAGAAAACCCAGATCCATCATACTCGTTAATGAGATCTGAGGCTGCATACTCGTCTGCTATCTGATAAATGTCGTCTGATTCTGGTATGTCTGGACTTAACTTTGGAATCAAGTTGTTCAAAAGATTATCAAGCGACCTTAGGACAGCTGCAAAAGACGCCCATTACAAGTTTCAAGTCCTTATAGTTGAAAATAGCTTCAGATGTCTAACAAAGATAAACGCACTTGGATATGACACTAACCCTCAGACGTTGATAAGTAGTCTTCGTACACCGGAAATAACGCTTCTTTAGATGTATTGATGAAGTTAACTATAACATCGTTTGTAGCATTCAGCGAATATATCTTGAAAGAAATGTACATGTATATTCATGGTGGTACATGTACGTTTATATGGTTACCCGAATGTTTTAGCATGTTATTTTTACAGCAATAAGTAGCTAAATTTAATTGCTACCATAGCGTCACGGGTCATCAGCTGTTTATTCTCCATGGCAGAACCGGACGAGAACGCCATCTGTCGCTGTCTGACGGTGTTGTCTATCTTAAGAGAACTGGTGGAAATTGCGAGAAGAGATGTCATATTTTTCATTCCCTATAAAAACAAATTATTCAAGAATATGTGCCTGTGTCGTTTAACAAAAATAATCACTTGTCTTTGTATGCAACGATCAGAAACATGTTTCTTACGATTCTTTACAAGATTTCAAAGAAATCTTATTGTTAAAATCTAACAATAAAACGGGTCGAAATTTGTCGATTTTTCTTGCCTCTATAAGCATCATATGTGTGGAATTGACTTCTGGAGTAACTGTTATATCTTGAAAGAGGCTGTCAAATGTACCGCCGTCACCGACATTGCTCCAACTTTCTGGATCCTCCACCAATGTGTCTATCAAAGTCTGCGGAGGAAGGTCCTGAAGAAATCGTCCATAAGAGAAAGGAACAATTCGGAAAAAAAAGTTCTCTTGATATTGCTAGTGAGAATAAACTTTAGCATATATTTCACTCTTTATTGCACAGTTCCCACAATGGAGAATTAAGACAGGTACATGTACGTTGTTACTTTCTAAAACAAATATGAATCTTGATTTGACAACTTGGTCCCTTACCACCCGATTTGTTGTACTTATGGTTGTTTCTATTGCCATGGAAACTAAACCCACGTCCTCCTGGTCAATGGCAGTTTCGATTAATTCTTGCGAATCTTGAAGATAATCATCCAAAGTCTTGCCCGTAATTGGCGATAATATCTACAGCATACACACGTTATGTTTCACTAGAAATATCAATATTTTACCATTTTGACGAAGGATAACCAGTATGACATTTAGACTCACCTGTAGGCGATTGAAGTAACAAGTGGTGAAATCGTCAAAGACATCCAGAACCTCAACATATACAGTTATCAACCAATTGTCTTCTAAATGCCCATAATTAAAGTAAATGTTTTCTAAATATCTTTCATCTGTGTGGAGAAAGAGCTTTATTAGCAAGTGAAAACAATTAAAATACAACATTAGCTACATTTGCATTTTGTGTGATAACTAAAGACAACATAACATCTAGCTTGCAATAATGACACCTCTCCATTGGGGGGGGGGGGGGGGGGGGGGGGGGGGGGGGGGGGGGCTACAACTCCATTGGATCTCCATAATGGTGAAGAATATGGGAGTAATTCCTCTCCGCAACATTTCTATCATTTTAAACATTTCTAGCTAGTTTTCTTTGCTTGAACAAAAATGATCGTCTAAATAGATTTACAACCCGTAAATCCGTTCGAACAATTCTGGAGCCTCTACTCCACCGTTTTTAAAAATAGTTTTCAATAATATTCAAATTTCTCCGACTCAAACTGTGGTCATGTTTGATGTTATTTCCATGTGTCCACACATCAATGTACGAGTACAGAAGACAGCGATTTTACTGATATTATCAAAATTTTAAAAAGATCAGCAGTGCAATTTTTTTCTGCCACCATACGATTTTCGTTTCATTGTCGGAATGGTTTGAGTCCATGTTGAAAACTACGTTTTCGTGGTGAATTGTCGCTGTTCGTTTTATAGTAGATCCACCACAAGATCTCACAATAACCAGCATGCAGGACAGACGCAGATTTTGAGCGTTGTAACATAATATTTAATGAAAAACACCTGAAAAAATAATTTGCACAATACGAAAATCCTTTGGAATTATAAGGCCTCTCCCGAAAACGACAGAATAAAAAAAAATCTGATTGGGCCAACATTAATTAATTGTAGATAGAGGTGGTTTTCCTATACAGTTCCGAATCATTTTCCAGTTCCGAATAATTTTAGTTTTGAAGAGTGAAAACTTTATCTCCTAGTGCGACATTGATAACAAACTTCAATCCTTCATCTGTTCAATAATTCTACAATTTTCATAATTTACTGAGCGCATGAATTTCTGTTGGCTCCTTGAAAAGATGAGAGTGCTTATTTTCTGGAAACTCATTGTTGCTTTCTGAAGAAAAAAAATGAGAAGCTCTCTCAGACGTAAATGAATATATGAACTGTTTTGAAGATCTGCCTAAATTATGCTTGATTCCTCAATGAAAAATTAAATCTCAAAACTTTATTCAATCAAAAGCTTATCTCTCCTTTAGATGCCTTTTCTAACACCCCCCCCGCGTCAAATTGAAGCTATTCGAAACTGTGAAAATTGTTGTTGGGCACCAAAAATAGATGTCTTTTTCTTCGTATAGAAAAACCAGATGGTGAACCTTTGCAAAAATATTTAGAGTAAAGAGTTCAAATACACATGTACTGTTCTAAAAACAATTTCTAAATAATGTTAAACTGAATTAGAGGTTGAACTGAAAAATGACTTACTGCCTTTGATAAAGAAGAGTTTTTTCCTTGGTTTGAGAATCTTCTTGTAATATACGAAAACTTATTTGTTCTTTCCAATCTATATTCGGCATTCTTTTGTTTTCTAATCCTTCGTCTTTCCATGAATTGATAGCTAAAACACGCTGACCTGTCTATAAAATATATATACATATTCGTTAAAGATGCGTGTGTTTAAGGACCCTCTATTCACTAATGAAAAAATGTTTAAGACACACTGAGCAAATTAAATCACCATCAAGGTGTTAATATTTCATTTTAGGTAATCATGTATATGTGGTACGGGTCAATGCCAAAGATAATGAAGTACTGATGAAGAGAAATCACCGTTGCTCACTTGAATGAAAACAAACATGGAGAATAAGCTTCTTTACCTAATGTCATGTTACAAATGCTTGAACTGATGAAGAATTTGGTAATACCCATAAAATTACTGTATATTTTAATTTAGATCTAAGGGCAAATAACTCTAATTCCTTAAAATCACTAGCTCTTGGCATTTCTACTCTCGCTATTTATATACATGACTTTATATTGAAATATAAGAATAAACAAAAATATCAGTATATTTTTATGAATGCTCCCGAACGCATCTAAACAATGAACTATCTCATTATGAAAATGACTCGCACAATGATCAATAACTGTTGGAATATCGTTAACTGTTGACCTGTAACAATTTCTCTACAATCTGATTAAAATATAGATCTCTCACATAGCAGAGATCTGTAGTTTAATCAGATTCATTTGTCTATTGCTTATTTGTGTGATATGTGATTAATACCTGTTCAAAGACTATTGCAAAAGAGAACTTTTCCTCATATAAAGTATCTGTCTGAGTGACCTTGACCTTTCAAAGGGGTTCAAAAGTCCCTGGCCCAAGAATATTTGTAATCATAACTCTCGGTGAAATGTTCTCCCTATTTCTTCGGTCAATGAGAATCGCAATGTGCGACACATAATTTCCAATTTTACAGACGACTGTGATTAAACAGGGCGACAATTTCAACAAAATTTAGCCGAAATATTCTAAATCTATATAAGAAAACAGTTAAAGATATACCATTGAGGGGGATTGCAAGATTCCAGGAATAACGCTCGCCCGGCTTCAAGGGAACTGAAATAGGCTAAATCCCCACTATTGTGCTATATAACTGTATATCTATACGATAGTCACGCTAGCTTTTATTGCATTTTTTGCCTGTACTTGTACTGTTTCTGCTGTAGTTTTATTTTCCAACAAAAATCAATCAAGTTGACAAGGATGAATTTACTATTTCACTGAAGGAAAACCTCATTAGGTTTACGTGATCGGGAGGTCGTGCGTTCGAGCCCCGTGCTCGGCACCCGGCCGCGTCAAACCTTAGACGTGAAAATCAGGCAGTGATTGCTTCCTTCGCCAAGGGCTCGGCCATTTAATAAGTGAGAATCACGGGTCTTTTTCGGATATGACATTAAAAACGGAGGTCCTGTGTCGCAGAATGTGTCGCCACGCAAAAGAACCCACACTGCTAAAAGCCGATGAGTGCTAACCATAGGTCTAATTTGCCAGCCCTTCACCGGCAATGGTGACGTCTCAAAATGAGTGAAATATTTCGACGGGACGAAAAACAACAAATAATCAATAAATATCATAATCAATATATCAATCAATCAATTAGGTTAAGGTCTGTGTGTTTTTTTCCTGAGTCGCGGGAACGTCTCAGTGTAATTAGCGGGATATACGTACTCCTTTTGTATTCGAATCTACAGTATCCGCCATATGGAGGTTCTGTCGTCTCCAAAATCATCTGCATTTCCGTCCACCTGTCGTCCGTTATATTCATCCTGATCGTCAGCAGGTAATACGACAATCCGCTGAATGAATTGGCATAGATAAATAACTTCATCTCAGATGGATCTAC
>CAJDSM010043028.1:6938-17960 GCA_903981925.1 Ostrea lurida | reverse complement strand
AAATTCGAAATCCCAATCATTATTATTATTCATATTATTATAGAAATCATTATTCAACACAGATCAGAAAGTATACTAAACTTAATTTGACTTACCTTTTCACTTTTTTAAAAGCAATTTCTCTTTAACTCAAAAAGTAAATGAAAAAAAACATTCGAAAATTGAATTTTATGAAAACAAAGGGTTTTATTAAGGATTTTGGAACTAAAGAGGAAATAACGCCTCTGACAAAAAAAAATAGGAAATAAGACCCTTTGAAACCTGCTTAAAGTAGACATAATCATGATTTTTAGCGAAAAATAAATCTCTCATATTTTTTCAGGTATCATCTTGATAAAGATATGTTTTCTATACGTAATTACAACATTGAAAGTAAAAAGATACACAAGAACCAAAAGCACTGTGTTCTCTAATCTATTTTAATCATTACCAACTATGAAAAAAACAACAAGTTCGCCTGGGATGTAGGCGAAGCAATGCGCAGTACTGTATCTGCTTTCTGCGATGATATGACATGGACATGCCTTTTCTCTTGTTAAAACCATATAGTATACGTATTTAAACAACACATCCATAAGCTAGCTTGTGATATATAATCATCATATTTGCATCTTAAATTTCAATAAATTATTCGAATACTAAAGAAATTACTACAACATTTCAAGCGTAAGATTTTACTTCTACTCATTCAAGAGAGCACGTGACTATGACGTGTATCTTCTTTCCATTTATAGAACTAGACACTTCCGTCTTTTTGAGGCTTGTCTTACAATTTTACCGGACCAATATTTCGTGGTATCAATTTTTACCGTTTATATCATTTGATTTCCATAAAGAAATTTACGAGTGTAAAAAACATTCAAAAGGCAACTTCTTAAGTTGAGCTTATTGAAGTTAAATTGTATATAATGACACCATAAAGTTTTAGGTACCAGCCCATGAAAATAAAGAAGCCGAAAAGGGTCAGTAAATCTATTCCTTAAATATTTCAAAAAAGAAAATGTAAGAATTTTGGTAAGCACTTTGAGAAAAAGTTTCTCTGTTTTTAACGTCTTTCAACTGCTGATATCAGCAAAATGAAATTGATTATGTATACATAATGATCATAAGTTATTTTTCGGCTACGTAATCTATTTGGGAATTGGGCAAGGGCGTATATATAACACTGTAAATAAGGATTTCATGGGAAATTCAAGTACATGTACCGAAGCTTAGTAATGTTTTTAAAAAAAATATGTATATACATGTATAAACATGATATTGATCGGAATGAATACTGGCATAGAAAATTTATGAAATGAGTTTAAAGTATTTAATAATTTCCCAGCCTTGCGAGGGAAATATATTAAATACTCGGGTAACGAATCTTCATAAATTCATACTGCCATAATTGTTAACCGAGTTTAAGAGTTCATATTTCCATCACTCACAACAATCATTAAAAGGGTCAATTACTTTTGATTACTTTCTTATTTCACAACCGAATCTTCGTCCTTTTTATTGTTGACTGCGTCCAATTCATTGGACGTCGTCTTGCAGAAACGTTCACGGTTTGAAAAAGCTGGACAATTCGGTTTCACACATTATTTCACTTCATAAAAAGACACAAAAATGCCCTTGGTAATAACCTCCAGTGACAAACAATGTCTTTACCGTCAAAGTTTCACAGTTTCGAAGCCTGAGTCAGTTTTCTATTGCATTGACCCTTTGTATTGAACCACCTAATCTTGCCATCTTATGATACCTCATCTACGAGTTCATATCGTAAATTCCGAACCCGTGTCTACTGAACCCAGAAAACAGTTACAGTTGTTTGATAAAAGCATTTTCTAATCTTAAAAGAACAAAAAAAGATTTGTGAAGCATTACTGAAGCAGGGTATTTCTTTAAAGGCTTTAATGCGGCTGACTGTCAACCAAAGACATGATTATATTAGGATTTCTAAGTTTAATATCCTCTCTCAAGGCCTCCCATTGGCATTCCATACTCCGATACGATTCAGGGCAAAACAGAGTTGATGAAAGATTAAAAAAATATGCTATGACTGAATCAGCATATACCCTATCGGCAATCATACCGATGCCTTCTCGACAAGAATGGGTCTTCGCGATGTGCACATCGCCCAATTTGATAAAGAAAAAAAACAAAAAATGAGGGGAAAAAAACAAAGCCTCCATACATTTTGCACCATAACCTGGTACCCTAAATAAAATGATGTGATATCTACTATGCAGAACCTTTAGCAATTGTTATATCCGCCTCTTAAAATCATATTAACGGTGTGAAACTATTGTATGATCCGGCCTCCTAAAAATATGATACCGTGTGCACATTGTATGATCCGCCTAGCGTATCTGCAAAATAGGAAGATATCTGCATTGTTAAGTGCTGATGTTAGTGCAAACTGAGTCTACAAAGTAATTAATCGTTCCACTGAACATAATCATCAAATATGCCTAAAACTTTTGTAACACAGCTTTGAAGAACTTTTCATTCCAACGATGACGAAATATGATTTCATAGTGAAAACAAGTGAGCGATATCTACCTTTTATAGCCATATTCTTGGTTTAGCGCGTCATAGGCAGAAATCAAAATAATTCAACAGTAATTACAGCAATGATTGAATGAAAGTTACCGATTTATACATGAAATATCGGCAATGATACGATGCCTTCTCTATTGTACAATGTAAATATCGCAATGATACGATGCCTTCTCGACAAGAAATGGGTTTTACGCGATCAGGCACAATCGCCAATTCTATAAAAGATAAAAAACAAAAAAATTGAGGGAAAAAACAAACCATCCATCAGCGCATTTTTGCACCATAAACCTTGTACCCTAAAATAAATGATTATAGTACTTTAATAACTTAGTCAAAAACCATTTGCCCAAATAAACCCTGCTGAGCAACAACCACAATCCTAAATTCCACTATAAAAGACTCATTCTTATTCAGTAAGCTACGGGATCTCATAAAGTAAAAACAACTATCCCAAGAATGCTTAGTAAACCATGTCCATGGTCAAAGTCACAAGTCAGTGTCTAAGACAATCACTCAACATAATTTACGGGGAAAAATAAATATAAAAAAAGTGTAGAAAAACTCAACACAAACACGCTCTTTAAAGTTGCTAATATAAGATATTTGAAAAACTTATCATCAATAAAACTTACTGTGCATTATTTATACATTTAATTATAGTTACATGAAAATTCTCTTTCGCTCCTTCTTCTTGAAATGATGATCCATCGCTTTTACATAGAGCTCTATCACTTTTTGAACAGAGTAGTGGAAAATAGCTCATTAATAATCAAACAGATCAAGCTTTATCAGCCAATTCCAGTCTTTCGCTTCAAATCACAACTCCTCTTTGGCGCATTACTAATTATGGATAATGCCTCCTGGGTTCTTACTTAACCTTAAGCATACTGCGCAAATGAATTCCTTTCATTATCTTCACTTGCTGATGGTCTGACACTCTACTCTGCTGTTCATCTCATGTTAAAGGCAAAGAGATGACGAACACTGATCAACCTCGTAATACATTTCTCTTCATTCTCCCTTTCCCTCTACTTTTCCCGGGAGATTAATTCTTAGTCGATCTCTAGACTATCACCTCTCCGCCATCCAGTCAGTACACTAGAGATACTACCACCTCGGTCCTCCCACTGTGATAAGAGAATCCTACGCGTTTACATCTATTCCCCTGTGGTATTCACCTCGTATTCCTCGTTCCCTTTCCATCCATCGCTAAATCAACTAAAATACAGAAATAATCTATATGATGATCGATTTAACATAAACCCTCCTCTTAAATCACTGTCACCGGCTATACTTACGGTTTTCTTTCAAAAGCTAAAATTGTGATTTAAAACATTAATCTTCCAACACTTATTTCTTTACGCCTTTGCTCACTTGTGAAACTGCGTTTCTTTTGTTTCCATATATCGGATCTTCTTCTTTGCTGCTCTTCTGTGTACGATGTAACGCCCTGCTCGTCCCCCCCAAATTATTTCATCCATCGATTTCTCAAAATCTGCAAATATATTTGCATATAGTCTATTGTCTTTTCTTCACTGTTGTTCTCAGTCCAACATGCCAAAATCTACATGTAGTCTTGGTTTCCTTCCCAAACATCAAATTCGCTATGGTGAAAGTATCCGTACTCTTTATGTTTGTGCAGTTGTACGCATGGACTAATGATGGATGATACTTCGTCAATCCTGTGTTCTTCTAACGAGTTCTCCCACAATTACCCTAAAGTCACTACAACTAACAATCCTACTATATTCTCGCTGTCATCATCCGTTTCACATTGGATGGTAAGTGTATTTCTTACATGTAAAGGCAAATTAACGAAAACAGCTAGATCAACTGTAAAGTCCTAAATATGAATTACAACAACGGCAATCACCGAACACAATTCCAATTCGTATACATTAAAAAACAAAATGCTGGACATTACATTACAATGAAAGAGTAATTTCCAAACAAGTGTCTATGGTCAAGCGAAGTGAGAGTTTCCCTCAAAAACATAAGTAATGAATTCTTCATAATTGAAGAATTTGACATCTATGAAATATTATAACTAAGCTGTTCATCAAGTTGAATACCCAAAACTGTAACAATTACATTTTATACTTTATTACTTCTGAATGATATCATAGAGTTAAAGTAAATTTATATGACCTCGATTCTTACAGCTTTGATATTACTCACCCACGATTATAATAAGTCAAGGCAAAACTTATGCTTCAGTGGATTAAGGATGACGTCTATACACTTAGTAAGCTTCCTCTGTAGTAGACTTCTTTCGCAAACACCCCCTGTCACATTTTGAAAACCAACAATTACTGTATGCAAACTGTAAATCCCAGGCCAAAAGATTATCGTCCAATGGTTTGATCTTTCCCTGGAATGACCCATTTTTGCTATTGTAAGTCCTTTAAAGCTGAACGTTACAAAGCTGTCTTGGAAAAGACAAAAACTTAATTATACATTGGCATAGTTAAATATACATTGACATACCGGACTCCGGTATGTGAATGTATATTTAACTATGTCAATGTATCTCTCCATCTAACTTCCGGTATGTGAATGTATATTTAACTATGTCAATGTATCTCTCCATCTACCTTCCGGTATGTGAATGTATATTTAACTATGTCAATATATCTCTCCATCTAAACGTCCGGTATGTCATGTATAATTTACTATGCCAATGTATCTCTTCCATCTAACTTCCGGTATGTCAATGTATATTTAACTATGTCAATGTATCTCTCCATCTACTTTCCGGTATGTCAATTTATATCTAACTATGTCAATGTATCTCTAACTATGTCAATCTATCTTTCTATCTAACTTTGTCAATGTATCTCTTCATCTCACTATATCAATGTATATCTCTATAAATCATATACGGTATCAATTTTTTATGCACCAGATGCGCATTTCGACAATTATGTTCTCTAGTGATGCTCCAAACCGAAAATGTTGGAAATCCGAAACATGAAAGTAAAACTCTGTAAAAGTGATCAAATGTAGTGCAAAGAATTGGGGCCAAAACTTCGAAGGATCAGAGCTATGCCTGAGGGAGATAATCCTATCTAACTATGTCAATGTATCTCTTCATCTCACTATATCAATGTATATCTCTATCTAACTATGTCAATGTATATCTCCATCTAACTGTCAATATTATCTCTTCATCTAACTATATTGTATATATCTCTAACTATGTCAATATATCTCTTCATCTAACTATATTAATGTATCTCAAACTCTGTCAATGTATCTCTCCATCTATTTATATCAATGTATAATCAAAATATGTCAATGTATGTCTCAATCTAACTGTGTCAATCTATCTCTTGATCTAACTACCGGTATGTCAATCTATCTCTCTTTCTAACTATGCAATTACATCTCTTCATCTATTATGTCAGTCTATCTCTCCCATCTAATGTGTCAATTTGATTGAATATTTACTGTTTTACGTCCACTCGAGAATATTTCACTCATATGGAGACGTCACCATTGCCGATGAAGGGCTCCCAAATTTAGGCCTATGCTCGGCACTTATGGCCTTTTGAGCAGGGAGGGATCCTTTCGTGCCACACCTGCTGTGACACGGGACCTCGGTTTTTTCCGGTCTCATCAGAATGATCGTCCCATTTAGTCGGCCTCTTACGACACGCAAGGGGATGCTGGGGACTGTGTCAAAGGCGTCCTACTTAACCAATTGTGCAAATATCGAAACATTACTTTGGGAGCGGGTTTGATTTTGGGAACAAACGCTTAGCGGTTTTGAAAGAGAACGATTAATAATGAATGGATTATCAATACCCCATATTAGATTACATCAAAAAGCGTGTGTCATCTATGTTCTATCTTTAGTAATCCAAAGGTGATAAAAAGAATTAAATTGATTACATGGAAAATTTGTGCTAGTTCCAACTTGCCAAAGCTTGTAACAAGAATTGCCCGTTTGTATTGTAAGACTCATTATTGCAAATATATTTTAATACGAGCTTGGCCTTTTATTCACAGTTGGAATTAAAGCTGTAATTTGTAACGCATTGATACAATTTGACCGCGGCAGTATGCGACTCGAGCAAATATCAGAACAGCAAATGCCTCTGAACTGCTACGGTAGACAACAAGTTAACTTTATAAGTGTTGGGGCACGTTTGTTTGAACATTAATTTTATTGTAATATACATTATACAAAGAGGTTTTGGAACACAAGTTCTGACAACTTACGAGTGAATTCTCCTTGAAATTAACTAATACAATGTATAATATTTGATTAATATGAATATCGTACTATTCTAATTATTATGACATATGTGCAGACAAATTAAGTTAATACTCATCTGATCATATGATATATTGAGTTAACTATGAACTGCAGAGACAATAAAATTTACAGTTAATATCAATAATGCAAGTTTTCATGTTCCGAAAAATTACAAGGAGCCGATTTGCTGCACGATGTGCTCAATTGTATTACCCATTTGTCAAAAGTCGAGCGTACAAAAATAAAAAGGGCAGTGGAAAGGCAGCAATCGGTAAAAAACCGTAATGCTCTGGTGACAATATTTTTCAAAATACAAATAGATAGATGTGGTATTTAAATACATTTAAAGTGTTGACAACCAATCAAATGTTCAACAGTTGTGGAGTCAATAAAAGTTGATATAACAAATACAGGAACAGGAGTGAAACAATGAAAAAATGGGAAATTAAACATTGGAAAAAAGTAAATAACAATGTTATACTTCAAAAATATATACACTGGTGCATACTACGGTGCAAAATAAGTTTGCGTTGCTAACATAAGCAAAAGCGGGTGCACCCTACATGTAATGATATATATGGAAAAATCAATTTGATTGAAAATTGGTGGAAGAAATATAAAATATCATAAATATAAATATCATATAATATCATTATTAAACACAACTATAAATTGAAAAATTTTAAGTGTCATTTCTCTAAGGATATGCTAATGTATTACACACATCAGTCAGCGTCGTTAATTGCATACGTGCCACCAATCTTCCTCCTCATGAATGAAATGGAAGCGATTTTTGGAAATCATGAAACACGAATATTGCATTTCGAGGACGAATCCATTTATTGAACGTCTCTTACAAGTTGTCGACCCATTTGTACATAAGTTTGTCGCGGGAACTTTGTGAGATCCTCATTATATGGGGACGGAGGAGTAAGTTTCGTGTTTTTAACTTGTGAAGTTTTTCACTAGCCGGAAATTTAACATCAACTGGAATTGAGTCTGTCGCGGATGAATTTGCCTCGGACGCCGTGTTGTTCCTAATTGGGTTTTCCTACCCGATGAGAGTTCACTAATTTCCTCGCGTTTTAGAGGAATTCCAGCGTTATGACAGCCTCCAGAGATTTTAAGAGTTTGTATCCTCCTGTGCCGTTCTCGCCTATCGAGCTTACTCTAATCAATGGTTCTTCTCCCATATTGTTCCTAAACCATCCCAGTTTCATGAATATATCTTTTGTTTTGAGCTTCTAGTTTAACAATTTGTCCTGAAGTGCTTTAATTGATTTTGAACATTTTCCTGAACATGTTGTTTCTATTTCCATCATTTAGTGTACATTTGACGGCCTCTGCTATTCTTATGATGTCCGGGTTGATAATAGTAAATGGTGACCCACCAATTATGTACGACTGCGGTTTGGAATAAGCCCTGTTCAGGATTCACAAGAATGGGTGGGGTTCTTGAGTTGGATTTGCCAGGTTGTTTTTGGGGTGAAGCTTTTGTGGACTTTTCCTTTATTTCTACATCTAACATTTCCCCATAGTATGCCTTTCTAGACGATTGTACTAACCTCCCTAAATGATTTCGAACCGTATCTAAACAGTTTCACTGATATTTCTCTTTATTGAGTCCCTCTCAGTGGCCTTTTTTCTTTTTTTACTACCAAACAATTTCGATGATATAGTCAAAAATAACCAGTCTGATAACTTTTTACCTAATAACTTATGATTAAAATAAACGCCTTATTAACTCACGTCCGTGAATATCCACTTTCATCCACCATATTACACTGATTTGAATGCCACTTTACATTATTTTGTAGTGAAACGCAAAACCGCTGGTGGTAACAAGAAAGTGGCACAAACCTACCAAGTTAGGGGCACGTGAGAACAAGTCATTACAGCATGAATATCAGTCCATACAAAAGGTCAACGAAAAGAAACATTGATTAAAGTTTTTTTGCACCCTACAGTGTAAAGAATAGAAAATTAGCAGATTTTGTGCATGTTTACAGCGAATTATTTTGGTATGTCTTTTTTCCCCCTTTTTAAAGGTCGGTCTCTCTTTCAGAAATTGTTTCGGATTTCAACATTTCCCAACATTTCGGTTTGAGCAAATCACTGAAGAGACATTAATTTGTCTGAAAATGCCGCCATCTGGTGCATAAAAATTGGTACGCGTATATGATTTATATCCAACAATTAAGAAATACTTTTCTATATGAAATAAATTGGGGAAGTTAACCAGTGTTATAAACGTAATCATAATCCTAAAAAACCATATATACACTCGAGCTAGGGCAACACGGACCTCCGACAAAAGCGAAGGCAGGATAGGCGCCAATGGAAGAGTGAGCATCCTCTGGCGACCGGTCACACCCGCCGTGAGCCCTAAGTCGAAACAAAGTAAACGGGATTGCATACGGGATTATATAAGAGAAAAAACAAAAGATAACATGGACCGAAAATGTATATTTTGTTAATCTCGCAGTACTTGAAGAGTTAAACATAGAAAACATGATTGGGAACGAAATGCATTTTACTATCACATTACCTCAACGGTGAGCTATTAACCTTGATCAAATAATGACAGATCTTTTCTTAAGTATTCCAACATCAAAACCAAATCAAAAAACAAGTTAGCAAACAGCTGATAACTAGTATGAAGTGAGGCTACATGAGCACGAGGTCAAAAACATTCCAAACAGGTCTAACTCCTGTGCATGTATAATGTTTAGCAAACTTTTAAAAATGTTGCAAACCGTAATCGTTTAAGTAGTCAGTCTTGACGAGAGTACTCTGTGTTGATGATTGCCTAAAATAAAAATCTCGTCGCTGGAGCCCCAAACCCGGGTGAGAGAACATGGGTATGGAAATCAGAAAAAATACACGTTTCTGATATTTCCCAAAAAGAACCCAATTCTTTTATAATGTATCATACTCCATTTCTAACTTCTTCCCAAATCTCCGTTTTCGCGTCTGTATTTTAAACCAAGCAATGTTTGAGTTGATAACCAAAAGAATACCTTATTTAGTGTTAATTTCATTACGAATCACGTTCATGTTAATATATTGTACAGTTTCACCCAGGGCTGTTTTATAAGGAAGGTAAAAACTCAATAGATCTACTCTCGTACATTTAGGCCTCGTCTGATAAGCAAAGTGGTGAATCTCATAATCTTATAACGAAATACAAAAATGAAGACAATGGGACCCGGAAACCTGGAAACTCAGAGGGGGATGCGGTGTTGTATAGTTGAAATTCCCCTGTAGTGAGACTTTTCCATGGAAAGGCTGGCTATATATATTCTTGAAGACTTCCTTCCTAAGTAATGGCTATATAGTAAAACTTCCTCGGAGAGGTCTTACTAATACATCTATATCCAGGCTTCCGCGGGGGAACTCTCACTATATAGCCAGTCTTCCTCCTTTATATTGAGCTTCCGGAATATTTTTGCTTTGATCTATATAATGTTTTTGATTGAAATGCAGCACCGCGTTTGTTGTTGTTGCTTTTGGATTTCCTAGCAACTGTTTGAATATTAGTTATTCAAATACAATACCCGGAACACCGATTTATCACTGCGATACGTTGGGGGTTAATGTGTTCATGATATAAATATTTTTATAGTTTTTACTTGCCTTTTTTTGAAATACATGTACGAAACAACAACCTCAATATTGAAGTTGTCATAATGCAACGCAATCTAAATTATCATAAAGAATCTGATGTTTTATCATATTCGCGCGATCAGGTTTCAGTTTAAAGGGGAAGGGGGCGTGATCAATCCCCAGAGAGGCAATGAGTCGGAGACCTCGCTAGTTTATGCTTCAGTGTGTCCATGGCAAAGCCTGGTGGGAACATTGGTTGAATGTCAAGTGTATAGTAGACTACGGCCCCCTCAGTAGTTCTCCTAGAAGATCTGCATGTAAAATTATGTCTTGCGATTTGGAAATATCGTCGATTCGTGTATGGTATCATAAAATTTCATTATCGGCAAGAAATTACTCTTTCTTTGCTTTAAATGCATGTAATAAACTAGATGATATCTTAAAGATTTACCAATTTTCCTTGACAAGCTCCATTCAATACGCCGGTTTTCGGATACGCACGAGTTATTTCCCTTTGGAGAATTCTCGTACATAGTAAAGGCGGCGAAAGAATTTGTTGTACATGCGGAAGTGGGACAAATATCATCATTGCATAAGTGAATGTACTC